>PVIH01010721.1:0-73434 GCA_004025045.1 Sigmodon hispidus
TAGTAGGGAGGGGAGCAGGTACAGATCCTGGGGAGGGGTACAGGTACAGATCCTGGAGAGGGGAGCAGGTGCAGATCCTGGGGAGAGGAACAGGTACAGATCCTGGGGAGGGGAGCAGGTGCAGATCTTGAGGATTTTTCTCTTTAAATGAGATGCCTGATCATTGGAGTATTATCATATAGATAGTCAAATGCAACTTATGGATAGCTAACTCTGGGTGGCAAGTTTAGACAGAGTGTTAGCAGTAATGATGGAAAGAGAGATATTAGTAAAAAAGCTACTTCTGCATCCTCAAAGACTTAACAGGGTAGTTCGGTAAGTGTGGTGAGTCTACAAAAGTCGAACAGATTTGCTCATAGGCTGAGAATGAGATACAGACACGAAAGTCTAGATAGAGACAGTCATAGGTCTGAGTCTAGATAGAAACAGTCATAGGTCTGAGTCTAGATAGAAACAGTCATAGGTCTGAGTCTAGATAGAAACAGTCATAGGTCTGAGTCTAGACAGAGCCAGTCATAGGTCTGAGTCTAGACAGAGACAGTCATAGGTCTGAGTCTAGATAGAGCCAGTCATAGGCCTGAAACACATATAGATATTAAACAAGAAGACAGAGGCCTGCTAGTCAAGTAGCTAAGTGGATTTTATTTTACTGTTTGTCAGATTACCAAACTCACTTAAAAAAATAATGACTCAACAACCACATCAACAACTCAAGACATCAAATAAAACAAAAATGATATTAATAAAGTCTAGGACTAATGTTCCCCCAGATGAATTCTACCAAACATTCAGTTATAGCAGTATCTCTTGCCTGCAGGGAGAAGGGCACTTTTAAACTTATTATCTGTAGTTAGCATCACCTGTCAACAAAGCCAGATGAAGACATTAGAGAGAAAGAAAAGAAGAGAGAAAATGTGTGCAAGGATGGGGAAAACACTGAATCTTTATCAACACTGACAGGAATAGAACATGGCTCAGCTCCTGTGACTAACAGGATGCACAAACCACACTCAAGGGAGGCCCCATGCCCAGCCGATTAACACAAAGGAGTATGGTAATATTCTCAGAGATGTTTTATCTCCTAATGGAGGCATTTGTTATTTTACTTTTATTTTGCTTGTATATTATGGTTTTCAATTTTGTTTTCCAATTTTTTTGCATGTATGTGGTTTTTTATTTTTATTGGGTTATTTGTTTTCAGAGAGAAAGGGAGGAAGTGAGGGAGGGAGGAGAAGAGAGTGAGAGAGAAGGCATGGGAAATGGATTGGTGGAAAGGTGGGAGAAGGTCTGAGTGGAGATGAGAGAGAGGATACTTTGATCAGAATATGCTGTAGGAAAAAAATATTTTAAATTAAAAAAGAGAATAAACTAAATTATTACACAGCTCAGAAATCCCATCTCCCCAAATATGAAAACAGGTACTCAAATTCATGTACACTCATGCCTGCCACAGCCAAAGTAAAAACAGAGAAGTCAGAAACACCAAGTGACTAGATAGATAAGCACAACAGGATATCATCAGCCATGGAGAGGAATGGCCTACAGATGCATGCACATGCCACACTGTGGATCCATCTGAAACACAGAAGTCAGTCTCAAATGTCAGTTATTGTATAAATTTATTCAAAAAATGCAGATTAGTGATCACTGGGGCCTAGAGAAGATGGGGAAAACAGCTAAACTGGGTTGATTTTTTTATTTCGGTGCAAAGAAAAATGCTTTGATGCTGGATAAGTATGCTTACACAGCAAGGATAATGTACTAAATGCCACCAAAGTCCACATTTTAAAATGGCTAGTTATGTGAAGCAAACACTTCACAGCCAAGAAGTGGACTCAGCACAACTTGCTGCAGAGCTTCCTGAGCTGAGTTTACCCCAGGACTGTAGTAGTCAGAATTCGCTGAAGAAACAACTGACAGAATGAATGAGTGTATAACATGTATATAATGTTATACATTTGTTTATTATATATATACTATATGTACATACACATATATATATTCATATAAATGCACGGTATATACACCTGTGTGTGTGTGTGTGTGTGTGTGTGTGTGTGTGTGTGTGTGTGTGTGTGTGTGTGTGGTGTCTTTTCCATCTTCTATGAAAAGGCCAAATCTCCGGAGCCCCAATTTGGTGCTAGAGTCCCAAGGAAATCCTAAAGGGCTGCTAGTTTTCATTCTCCATTGAAATCCTGAAGAAGTAGGTTCTAGTACAGGTAAAGAAATGCCTCAGTAGCAAGACAGATGAACTTTCCAGCAAGAGTGAGGGCAAGCAGGCAAAAAGCAAAGGCTCCTTCTCTTGTGTCCTTTAGTGAGAACTGTCACCTGAAGGGATGGCCTAGATCTAGGACAAGTCTCCCCACCTCAAATGATCTAAGGAAGAAAATCCTGTCACATGGGTCCCCAGGGGCTTTGATTTAAGTTAATTCCAGATGTACTCTATTAGCCAGCACAGAGTCCACATGGTGGAAAGACAGAATGAAGTCCCATAGGTTGCCCTCTGACCTCTATACCCATTCCAGGGCACACTGGTGCCAACACATGCATGCAAACACACAGAGTAAGTAAAGAAATCTTAGACATTTTTAAAAGATCTCAAACTATCCTGTCAAGGTGCTCAGGAGAACACACTGAACCTGTGAAGTGATGATAAAAGGGTGCCAGTTACTAATGGGAACAGAAATTTAGAGAAAGTAATGGATCTGGGATAGAGCTAGGGATATAGGAGACAGAGGAATGGGTTAAGAATAAGGTCAGGAGGACATGTCTTTGCAACAGTGACAGCCCTTGATACACTGAGCAGGTTGCACATCAAGGAAGTTTAAGAGGCACTTAAAAATGTGGATGCTAACTGGAGAGTGGGAGTAAATGAGACGCAGACAGAAAAACAAACCAGACTCATAAATTATAGCTAAAGAAGTAATACCATAGATCAATTCACTCAGAGATATATTCAACACAAATATTCAGCACATGTCAGAGGTGGGGTGAGTATGATGGCAGCAAACTGTCCACATGCCACTGACAGACCATTTCAGGCCTGAAACACTTATTTGTGTAGTTGTACAATCAAGGCACTTAAATAGGTTCTGTATCTATAAAAGAATTAAACTAACTGGAATTAGCAAGCTAGCTCCAGTTTAGGATCATGTTGGATTTGCATGCATTTCTTTTGCTACAGGTGGGTTTTCATAAAGTGTGATGGAGATGAAGATATTTTTGAGTCTGAGTACATTGCTTCTTTATCCTACAAGGCTAAACAAAGATTCACAGGCCAGGGACAAGGTCTTGTGTTGTAAGTTTCCTTTCACAGGGACTCATGCACCATATGTTCCCTGCTGTAACATGCTGATAGGATTGCACTCTTGAGTAAACTTGGCAGTTACAGTAAATGTGTACTGTGCTATTTCACACATTACAACTTTAATGTTTCTTTATATACCAACTTCCACTGATGCTCTTTTTTATATTTATGTGTCAAAAAGGCATCCTGCTGCCTTCTCTAATACTTGGGTTGATCAGCTGACACAACCATTGGTGGGGAAAAAATCATTTCCTCTTAGTAAATTTGATAAGAACATGAATGTACTAAGAACAGTAATATTTCTCCTTTCAAAAATAATAAGACTAGCTATGTCAGATTATTCCAGCTCAATTTAAATATCACAAATAAAACATGTTCTAAGTAGTATTGCTTAACCTAAAGAAATTTATATACATATTCTGAAAATTCAGTTTGTATTTTATATCTATGAGTATATAAATATATTCTTTATATTTTAATTTAATAATTTCAGACACACATACAACATATTTTGATTATATTGGTTCACCTGTCAATAACTTGTCAAAGACTTGGGCAGACACATTAGTTTCCTCAAACTACCCTAAATTTATACCCTGGAAAAACAACAGCTCCATGAAATCAAACACTGGGAGATATCCTGAAGAAAATCACAGTTTATTTGCTGCTAGTAAACCATAATGAAGAAAATATGACTGCACTGAATATGCAACCCTGTATTACAAGCAGACTAAGGTTCTGACAAATGCACAAAACAAACACATGCACAGGCACAGACAGCCCTCCTGTTACTGCAGAATGCCAGGAAAGAAAAAAAGAGAATCCCAACTCACATCACACTGAAAAGGCTTTTCTCCCGTGTGAGTCCTCTTGTGCTCATCTAGGCCCCGCTTCTGGCTGAAGGCCTTGCTACATTCCGAGCACTGGTACGGCTTCTCCTGCAGGCAAAGGAAAGAACACTAAGCATATCAGCGAATGAGTGACTGGCTGCTGAATCTCCACATAAAGGCGAGGGTTGAGATGGAAGATACCGTCCTGAGATTAGCAGGTGCTGCAGCAAATGCACAGGGGAGAGCTGACTAGTTTCAAAACCTCACAAGAAACACAATTATCATTTCTGGATATTGTATTTCTTTCTAGTTGAAAGTGAGTGACAAAGACAGGGCAGTGCCCACCCTCCACTAATACCTTGGGTGCTATGATCCAATTTTTCTTATTATTCAGTTTAGCTTAGAGGCACCATAAAATTTTACTATGGCATTTTGGGTATTGTCACCTAAGAAAGTTGAGGACCCCCCTCAGTTAAATGATGCAATTACTATAATCTCTAGGTTGAATATTTCAGAACCAAAATTCCTATGTAACTTTGAAGATAAATTTAAAACACTACAATTCACCTTTGACTGATGTATTTTTAACCTTGATTAGCAAATTATTTTTCCTGGTATAAAGGAGTTCTTTTTATTAATACCAAATGAATATTTCTAAATGAAACTTTTCTCATTTTTCTGTTATGGGCTCTTAAGTATGTATCTCAAAAAGGAGTAAAGTGCCCATATTCCTAGTCACTTCATGGTCCCTTTCAAGGATCTCAATCTATAGCACAGAAGGAGAGAACATACTGGAGATCTCCTGAGTTAAGCAAGTCTCTTAGATGACAGGCAGAAACAAGTCCTTATAGAGAACCAGACAAATCAGGCTGGGGAGACACATGCATTTTCTTTCTGGAAAAGAACTGCATCTATGTCCTACTAACTTCTCATTACTCTTGACCTGTTTCACTACAAATATATGAACCCTCACTAGTCAGGCACAGGTAGACAAGAGGCCAGGTTGGATGCTGTGGTTACAATGTGTGATGTTCCTGTTCCTACTCCTTTCTCTGAGAACTGTGAAGTATTCATTGTCTCTGGAACATTCTCAAATACTGGTAGCCCTCTCCTTCTTTTGCAACAAGAATCTATGCATATGGCCAAGGGCACAAGGGAATTATACTTTTACTCTTTTTTTTTCTTCTTTATTTTATGTTTATCAAGAAAAAAAACAGTAAAAAGAATTTAAAATGCGGAAGAGTTAACAATAACTATACAGAGGATAAGAATCATAAGCATGGCTTATCAAGGGTGGAAATACAAATAAGATTGCTACACATATATTTTCTTTGTGTTCATCTTTCCCTCTGAATTTTTTTTTCCATCCCTGTATATCCTTATTCAAGGTCTTTTACTCTTTAATCACTTCCTCTTAGGTTCCTGAGGACCATGGTGGTGAAGACAGTTACACAGAGACCATCAATAGGGAAACTTATTAAAGTGAAAGTTCAGGAAGCTGCAGATGCTGTGAACTGTGTCAAGTTAATAGCCTGGAGGATGAATGATCGATTGCCTTCCCAACGATAAAAATGAAGCAATGTACAGCCCTCTGCGGCTAGAATATGTAAGTATGATCTGATACCATTTTCTAGATTTGGGTTAGTCATTCATAAGGGTTTCTGTGTTAAAAACTGAGTCCCATTGGTGGCACTACATAGAAGCAGTGGTAGCAGGTGGCAGGAAATTAGATGATTGGGAATGTTCCCTGAATGTATTGTAGGGCTCTGCTTGCTTTTTTTCTGTTTCTAGCTATCATAAGGTGAGCAGCTGCCTTCACCATGTGCTCCACACAACAGGCTCAGCAGCAGCAGGGCCAAGGGACAATAGTGTGAGTCGAAAATTAACCTTCTCCCCCCTTTAAGTTGATTATCTCAGACATTTGTTGCAATAACAGATATACTATTATGTTTGAGGACATCCTGTCACTCTTAGGTAAGAACTCATTCACAGCATCGGTCTCCAAATAATTTCACTGCTTTTTGTCTGTTGTCCACAGCAGGGATCGTGGATATGAGAACACAATCTGATGCTACAGAGCATTATGGGAATCGGTTTTGATGTTCTCATGGAGGAACACGTAGGATAAATCTACATTATGACTCATTAGCTGGATTTAACTAGACACAATCATTATTAGGTTCCTGATTTATGTTGTTTCTGAATGACTACCCCATCTAATTAAGAAATAGCCCATTCTTCATCATTATGACCTAGGAACCAATGCTAACTGGAGGCAATCTTTTTATCAGCTAAACTGTAATCCTTGAGTGGCAGAATTAATCAGCCATCTAATTAGTCTACTCTAATCAAACAACATTTGGCAGAGCCCATCCAGAAGGTGGCTTTATGAAGCTTTGTGCCTTGTTAGGATCGCTTTACCTTTTGAGAAAGAAACTTAATGAGGATTGATCTTTTGATCTCTGTCTCTCTCTCTCTGTCTCTCTCTCTTTCACACACACAAGACATGTTAGGACATAAAAGTTATCTCTCATTTCAAATTCACTTCATTTCATTTGTTTTTCCCAGATTACAATATTTTATGTTTATTAATGTTTTCCTTGTCTAGAAATTAGGAAAATGATGGATTTTCCTTTATGAACCTGTCCTATATTTTTATCTGTGATTATGTATGTATGTACGTATCTTAGCATGAGTGTGGGTGCATGTGTACACATACCTGTATAGGCCAGAGACTGATGCTAGTGTCTTCTTTGATTGGTTGTAGTCAGAAAATACCTGACTACAAATACCTGGCAGCTGCTTTCCAAATAAGTGACTCAGAGGCTTTAATATTACAGTAACTGCTGGGCCAGTAGATCAGAATTATTACTCTTATATTTAAATTAACTTATAATTCTTATCTATGTTTAGCAAGGTGGTTGGTACCTTTCCTCAGTGCAGCATTCTCATCTTGTTTCATCTGCATGGCTGACATCTGTGTCTTCTTACTCCTCTCAGAATTCTCCTACTCTGGTCACCCTGCCTATAATTCCTGCCTGATTACTGGCCAATCAGCTTTTATTAAACCAATACCAATGACAAACCTTTACAGTGTACAAGAGCATTATCCCACAATTGGTCTCCACTTTATTTACTCAGGAAGGATCCCTGTTGATCTGGAGTTTACAGAGTCTTGCCCAGCTTCCTCCTTCTAAGTGTATAAATTGGCTGTTGAGACTGCCTGAAATTGTAAGTGGCTCTAGAGGACACAAACTCTGATTGCACATCAAGTGCTTTATATACTTAGTCATCTCCCAGTCTCAATTATTATTTGTAAATTTAAAAAAAATCATGTTAAAAATTGCCTGAATATAGTGGTACACAGCTATAATCCCAGCACATGTGAGGTTGGAGCAGTAAGATCAGGTTCAAGGTCATTTTCAGTTACAAGAAAAGTTGGAGGCCAGTCTGGACTGTATGAGGCTGTTTCCAACATATAATAAAGCAAATAAACAAAATCAACAAATAGTCAAATAAACAAAAAGTGTGTTTAAAGTAGCACAAAATTGCCATGCAATTATCTAGGGCAGTGAAGTGCCTCAGTGGGTAAAGTGACTGTCCTCAGTATCCACTAGGTGCCAGCAGCATACCCTTCCCCACCAAATCTCCAGATATTGGTCAAGTCCCTGAGGGAAAGCAAAGTCCAGAGGTATGCTTTTTGTGATATGTATTCTAAAAGATGGCAGTTGTTAAAATCTGTTGTAATAAGGACATTTAGAAAAGATAACAAAAAGCCAATCCCTGGATAAGTTATGCATTTGAACATCACCACAATTCCAAACTGTTGTAACATGACTCTTCTCAGCATGTCTTTACGTATCATAATGAGCCACCACTTCTTTTGAGCCACACTTTGAGGTACATGGACTTAGAATAAAACTGTCTTTGCTGACAGGATGCATATGATTCAATTTTATTATTATTTACAAAAACAAATTCTGAAGCAAATGATGCTTACACAAGAATATACCCAAAGACTTAAATTTCATAAGGTTCACAAAACTACTTGTCTGATGTGGCTGCAGACACATGGGAAGGGAGAATTCATTACTTGATTATGTTTCTCTAAGTTTTACATTTTTGTATAAAAGTTAAAATACTTCATCACAATCTTCCTCCTTCTAAGGTTGTATATTTCTCTATTGACTGATGTGGGATGTCTTTCTGTACTCTGAGAATATACTTTATTACCATTTGTTAATAGAAAGGCCATTTTGGCCTATGGCAAGGCAGCTTAGAGACAGGCAGGAAAACTAAGCAGAGATAAATATGAAGGGGGACAGAGTCAAGGAGAAGCTGTAGGTTGTCACTCAGACAGCAATTTGTAATGGGCCACAGGTAAAGCCACAAAGCCACATGGCAGTACATAAATTAATAAAAATGGGTTAAGTTGTAGGAGCTAGCTGGTAATGAGCTTGATCCATAGGCTAAACAATTGGTAATTAATATTAGCCTCTGAGTAGTTATTTTGTAAGTGGCTTCAGGACTGAAGGTTGGAAAGATTCTTCAGGTCCATAGGCCTGAAAGAGTCAGAAAACAGGCTACAATCAAGAGAAACAATTTTGGGTACCAGGAAGATGAACTTTGTAAACATCAAGCCATCAAGCTGCTTAGACATGAGGTTGGGCTTCTCAGCCATGAAATCTCAGCCTGGTAGATAGTTGATTTCCAAAAGCTGGTCCTGTATTTCCACGTTAATATATGGAGACTACAGTGTGTAGACTACCTGAAATAGATGGACTCTTTCCAGCCTTGACCACAGCAAGACCCATCCATTAATCCTTCTTTAGGAATGTCTGGGCGTATCTGGAGAAAGGCAAGTATGTATGTCTCCCATGGCACTTCAGACCACAGCTATTCCTAGACCTGCAGTAATCCTGACCATTAACTACAGGTCAGCCCTGACTAGTGCCCTAAATGTGGCCGACTCCAACTCTTAGTTCCTTTAGTGACACTGTGTGGTCAAAGGATTACTACTATTGAGTTCCATAAAATATTTAATTTGTACAGAATCAGAGGTACAATTTAGAGAAGGGTTTGTGAGTATGGTCCCTTTAGTTTCTGTTATACACAGCTAACAGTACAGTCTGCAGGACAGCTGGTGATGTATCTAACCATTCCTCTTAATGGCCCATTTGTGAGAGCACATGTACCACCAGCTGCACACAGTCAGTGCATACTGAGCCTCCTTCTAACAAGCAGCCCTGCTCAGCAAGCTCTCACAGATGTTTACAGCTTCTCTGAATTTTTACTCACCATCTTATTTTTTATAGTCAGTGTGGTCTTTCAACATATGACAAAACACACCCTTGGACTAGTAAACAAAGCACCTAAAAATTATAACTCACAGGGAAGCCTTTGAGAGCCTAGGAGAATATTTAAAGCAGGTTTCTACATAGCATATTGGTAATTGAGTCTGCATTATAGCTAATGGAAAACACACTTCATACAAACCAGGAGAATGAACTGCACAATCCACATATAGAAACCATAAAAAAGTACAGTGAATAGAAAATAATTTTTATATAAAAGTGTTGTAAGGAGATACCTAATCCCTTTCTGATAAATCCCTCCTTGAGGTCCATGCAGTAATTTGTAAAATAAGTGGGTAGCCAGAAAGTCCGATTACATGCACAGAGAGGGTACAAGAGCTTATCAGGCATAAACTAGGCAAGAACCATGCAACTGCTTAAATGTGCTTTTGCTGGAGCTACACGCATGGCTCCAGTTAGTCGTTGGACAGAAAGACAACCCACAGCAGAAACACATCCCTCATTCTGTCCTGATTGTGGACCATTGAATTGTGCTCTGCCTGGTCATTCAAGTTGCCTTGCAATACTTTCAGTAACTACTGTTGTCTGGAGCCCATGCTCAGAAAGCCCCATCCACTGAACTGGACATAGCTGGGCACTGGAAATTTAAAAGTTCCCAAGGAGCTGTCAATTTCAGTCATGGGGAGAAGCTGTGATCTGGTCCGTGCTATTCTAAGGCAGGCATCCTGAGCAGCAGGCAGACAGGCTGCTTGGCCTTCTCCAGCTCTTTCATTCCCCTTCTGTTGCACTGCTACTTCCCCTTTGGGCAGTCTATTTCATGATAGCTGGCAAAGGGATAGGAATACTTAAAAATACTCTTTCCATTAAATTTTTAAGCAATGCTGAGATTTTCTATGGTTATCCTCACTTTACAGATGAAGAAACAATAGTTTAAAACTATGCTCAAGGTCACACAGTCAGAGAAAGAGAGAATTCAAAACAAGTTCCATTCTAAGGCCAGAGACCATTGTACTACCAAGACTGCTGGGAGCTCACAAAGCTCCTTCCTCCTCTCTGTCCCTGTGAGCACATCTCCATTCTGCTGAGTGTTCATTTTTATCTGGTTAGCTGCTCTGAGCGAAGAAGATGGTCTCCAGCCCAACTAAAGCAGCTGGTCAGGCTAAGCTTCAGCCCACACTTGTTTAAAAGTTAAAAGCAACAGAAGAGCTTCAAAAATGCTGATGCTGCACCCCACTCCCAAAGAGACGAGATTTTATACTGGGGTGGTGTGCCCTGGGCTTTGGCATTTTTAGAGGATACCTGATGATTCTAATTAGCAACTTGTTTGGAATAGCCGAGCAAGGTCAATATGGCATTTGCACTGCTTGCCGACGTATGACTTTGGATGGGAGTGTAAGAAGTGACTGTAGTTCCTAGTGTGAAGAGATGCTGCTTATGCTATTTTTTTGTTAAATACAAAATAAAGAAGTAAAAAAAAAAAAAAAGAATCACATGCAGAGCATGGGCAGAGCTAATATGATGGGAGACATCGGAGAAATGAGGGGCATCTGGTTCCCTTGTTGAGCAGCCAATCATCAGATCTGGGGCATCCCTTATTTAGTATCCTTACAATTGGGTTGAACTCACTTTACTGACCTCACCTCATCTTCTCAGTCATCACACTCTTTTCTTATGACTCATAAGCAAAAGGCTTCAGAAAGTGCTGAGTGAGAAATGATGGAAAGACCTAAATGTCCTTACCCTCCAGAAGAGCACAACAGATCTGCCAAGGGAAAGAATCAAGGCAGGATGACTAGATGGAGTTGAAGTGTACCTGCCTATCAACACAAAGGTTCTACGCTGCACAATTTGAAATATGGGGGCTGTGGATAGAGGTAGAGCCCTGACTATCAATGTGAAGACTCCATTCCTAGACTTTAGAAAATGACAGTATATCAAAATATAAACAAAAACAAATACACATATGAATTTGAGGAACATTAATTAGGTGTACAAATGACAGAAAGTGAGAATTCATTACAGCTCAAACTCACATTTAAGAGGCATTTCTAACTGGTCCCCAGAGAACTGAATTAATTGAACCTGCTTGCTTTAAAAAATAACAAGTACAGGTCTGACACATGTGATGGAGGCAAGTGCAATCCACTTCTCAATAAACTCACACCGTTTATTGAGAGGTCTGGAGGAGAAAAGAATTATATAAATTCATTCTTAGAAGAGGCCTATCTAATTCCAAAGAAATCACATACTTTTCTGATTACTCCATTCTGAAAATAATAAGAACACAGCACAAAGGTGCTATTGCACATGTGGCTATTCCATCTGTGCCAACAGGGTATTGACAACAGCCAAGTTCATGTCAACAGGTAAAACAAAGTCATCAAGCAGTGGGCAAAGCCAGAGGAAGTCTTATCAATGTAAATTATATCTAGAGTCAACACCCTATACAGATGGCAGGAAGCCAGTAACAGAAATGTATCCTTTTAAGCCTAAGAAAATGGTGGGGGATGGGGGAAGATTCCAGGATAGATCTAATAGAGATCTTACCAGATCTGAGCTAACTCAAAAGTCATAAAATACTTTAAAAAATGTAAAAAGACTTAATAAACAAATAAATATAAACATAGCATAAGATTTCTGTAGTAAGTGAGGATGGTTCCATATATCATCTGAGAATAATAAACATTTTTGACATCTAAGGGCAACTGTAAAACAATTTAAATTCAGAAAATTAGTGACCTCACTTTTTATTCTATTTACTCCAAAACTTTTCTCTCTCTCTCTCTCTCTCTCTCTCTCTCTCTCTCTCTCTCTCTCTCTCTCTCTCTCTCTCTCTCTCTCCTCTCCTCTCTCGCTCTTTCTTTCTTTCTGTGTGTAAATTTGAGCTCAGTTATTTCACAAATGTGAATATGTGGAAACTTTTCATCACTTCTAGGGATATTATGCAAAACTGATCCAGCTGGTGAGTGTTTCCTTCCTCATCAACAGGTCCTAAATTTGCTCCTGGAGAACTAAGAATGGGTACTTTTTTCCCAAGCTGCTTTTGGTTGTCTTTCATTAATGAATTTCAAGAACTACAATGAGTGTGACCAACTCTCCATACTTGCCCAAGAGTCCTCTATCCTAAGAAACTTTGTCAGCAAAATAGAAGGGCCATGATATTTAGCAAAATACTGTAAAAAACAATCTGTATTCCCCTAAATTGGGAATGATGGGCTGAAATAATGTTCCACTTGGATATCATCTAGAGACTGTACATATCATCCCTGTATTTTCACTCAGTTGTCATTTGTCAGGATAACATAGTAAACAGAAAGGATTTTACTAATGTACCCTCTTCCACACTCCAGTCTTTCATCCCATGTGCCAACAGTTACAGTCTGCAATTCTAATGACAGAGGGCACTTAGCTAGGAACAGCAGCACTCAGATTTTAGTCCTCTTCCCAAAGCATGGACATGAGGCTTCACATCCCAGATGACTTTGATACCAGTGCTGGAAGTGCTGGGAAACAACAGGTAAAGTGAAGGGTCTTTGGTGACTGACATACAAATAGCATTTTCTTAGCACTAGCTACTTCTGGTTTCCTTTGTTTAAGGAAGAACATTTTACAGAGAGAGTTAATTATGAACTCTCTAGGCTATTAGAAGTTACATAACTCTTTCAGAATGTGTTAGGTAAAAGACTGGATTAAGCCATTGTTTTTACTTTTAGTAAGCTAAAAGACATAGAAAACGCCATGGAATGGGATATCAGATTTGAACCATTCTTTTACACATAGATAATGTTGCTTTTAGTTCTCAGTGTCTGTTACTTGGTTTAGAGATACAACTTCTGCACAGAGAATATTAATAAAAAGACAAAGCCACAAGCCCCCATCTGCTCGTTAAATGTCCCCTCTCCTTTCCTAGCTGTGGTGTGACAGTTACTTTACCAAAATCCAAGTGTCCTCATGTTAAGTCAACATAAACAACTCACTCAGCAGAGGGTCCAGTTAACATAATTCTGATTTTTCACAGAGAAGAAAGCCATAGTGAGGTTCAAGAACTGAGAATTCAATGAGTATGTTATTCTTCTCTCAAAGTATTAGACACTTTTAAAATGTTTGGGAACTCAGAAGGGCACCAGCAGGCCCCATGAAAAGGAATATTTAGCACTGGGGAGGCTCAGCACAATGTAGATGTTGAGGGCTCAGTCATGTCTAGCTAATGGGAAACAAGTAAAATTTAATACTTAAAGATTAGAAATTCAATCAATAAGACATATATATTACTTGGTGATAAACTGTCCTGCATGTTAAAAGAGTATAAGTGGAATAGCATTCTCTTGGCACTGACATGATCTCTGCTTGTATGTCTGAGGACACATGTCTGTGGCCTCTACAGAGTCATTTCTGCACAATAAGTTCAATGTAGCAAACTGTTGAACTGGACTCACATTGTCAAGTGTGGTCACTCACTGAAGGGAAGCAACAGCAGGAACTGGCACCACAGAAAGGTGAAGGCACACATGTGTGTATGCCCATAAATATATGAATACAAACAGATATGAGGTATAGCAACAACAAAGTTTTAATACAATTAATCCAATGTAAAGAGAGTGCTCTTGGATTCACTGCTGAAGCCTATGGTGTATTAGTATGTAGGGCTGTCAGAAACCTGGGCCATGTTTAGGATGGCAGACTGTAGGGGGTAGTATGGACAGGTACTTAGGAAGTCTTATTGTTTAAGAAGGTTCTCAAATGTCTGTCTTTTGTGGTCAGAGCAGAAAAAAAATTACTGGAGTATCTGATCATGGCAATTGTCTTGGTAACAACTAATTCTTGAATGAATGATTTATGTTACTAGCAATTGTCCCTGGGCTCAAGCACTGGCCGAGAAGTGAATAACTTCAGATCTGATTACCAGTCTCCAGAGTGCTTCCACCATGCCACCCCTGCTTTATGGTTTCCAGAACACCAAATCTCACATCAGAAATCTGTCGGTTACAGTCCAGCATCAAGAGCACAGGAATCAGTACCATCATAGTCACTGTAAATCATAATTCCATAACAAAATACTTTGGAAAACAATGCATCTGTCTGATATGACTTTAAAATATGAGTAAATAACATTTGGTGATGAAAATGTGCTTGGAAATTATCCTCAATTCTGGTTCCCATCATCACTAAATTACACATGTAAGCGTTCTCTACTGATTCCACCATACATTTAACACTATCTACTCTTCATGATATAAAAAGCGCTTAGTTTTTCTTTAAGTAAAGTAAATGTGCTCTCTCTCCCTCTCTGTCTGTGCACACATATGTATGCATTTTTGAGACTATCCTACACTATAGCGCCACTAACGTTGAAGCCGAATTCACTATGTAACTCAAGGTGGCCTTAAACTAGCAGCAATCCTCCTGTTTCACCACAGGGTGCTAGGATCGCAGACAGAAGCATGACATGTAAAATCCATTTGCCTGTCAGTCAACATTCAACCTAACTCTACTAGCTTTGCCGTGGATGTCTCTATGAGGCTTTTTAATATTGGTATTTCAGTGATTTCTAGAGATATAAGTGAAGTCACTTCCTTTTTCCTATTAGGGAAATATGCACAGGGTATGACTTGACTGGGAATTCTCAAGTGTATGATTAGAAGAGGCAATTTATATTTTAGAACAGAATTGGCTAGATAGACAGTTTTCTAAGAATAAGGTTTAGATACTCCGCAGAAGCAGCGGAACTGAAATCTGACCAAAAAGGTTTGTTTCTAGGAGCACAGCAGGAAGTAGTTTCTTTGGCCATGAAAGATGGCTGGCACAGAACACAGATTTGACCTATGCATGAACTAAAGACATAAAACGTCAGAGTCCTAGCCTTGCTTGGACCAGCAGACCTGACTCGGGTCAGTGAACTGCTGAATGAGTAAGTGCTGCTTTTAGAGTAAAAATGAAGTGATGCCTTCTTTGTTGAACAAATGAATACATCCACATCTATATTTTAAACTGAAGCCCAAATAGATGAGCTAAATCAGCACTTCTCAATCTGTGAGTCATGACCCCTTTGGGGCTACATATCAGGTATTTATATTATGATTCATTAGTTATGAAGTAGCAACAAAATAATTTTGGGGGTTCCCACAACATGAGGAACTATATTAAGGGGTCAGAACATTAGGAAGGTTGAGAACCACTGCTCTAAATTATTAAAGTCTCAACTTTCTTCATGGAACTGGAATACTATCAGCAATAAAATCCAGGCATTTCCCAAACTGTACAATCTTGACAGTAAGGTGTATGACAAATGGATCCAAGAAGTCTTTCAAAGCTTGGATCATAGAGCTACTTTCTAATCTTGATATCAACTTGACCTACGACACACTGCTGTTGTAGTGCTGGAGGAGAAACTGACACTAATTCTAAAAGACTTATAGAAAGCAGTACATTGTAACAATGTGATAACGATACAGATATAATGAAAATTAACTTCACAGACCAAGATATCTAAGTTCCATTCTTGATGCCAATCACGTCTAGGTGATTCTGGATAAACTACATACTTCACTGGGCCTGAAAGCCTTGGATTTTAACATGAGATGGTCTACTTGTGTCTTCTCATCTTAATGTGAGTACAAAAGATCTCAGAAAGGGTATCTATGTCTTATATTAACCAGCTTTTGTCTGTTTGTAATCACAATATGCATATTAATAAACACTGCAAGTCCAAACTGAAAAAAGTCACATAGATTATGAAAATATAGTTAAATGACTTTACAAAAAAGAAAATTATGTATGTCAATGTATCATTGCTTTTGAAATCTATTAATGGGAATTTGTATAAATACATGTCTTTATTTCAAATTTCTATGATACTTTAGTAATTAGAGTTCTCTAAATAGAGTGAAAAAAGTGAAATTATGTTTAGAAAGAAAATAGTATAAAGAATTATATTTTGTAAGAATAATGACTTTTCTTTTAAAATTGTCTGTATATTGCGTTTCTAAAAACAAATGAAATATCAGACAGCATGGACCACATTTCCATTTAATATTAAAATATATTATTAAAGTCTAAAGATAATATGGTAGTAGGAAGGTAGCAATTAGCATAAATGCTAAATATTTATAGTTTTATTTTAGCTAAGTTGTCAAGCTGTTCTGCGTATGTTCTTTGTTTGTATATCAGCTTCATAAGAATTACTAGGCATTGTTGAAAGAGCTAGATTAATTACTACATAGAGACCATACAGCAACATGAAGTTGTTCTATGTCACCATAATCCAGAGGCCCTTAAAAAGATAGAACTGGGCCAGAAGCAGAAGCTTCTGGAATGCCCCTGCAGGAACCACAGGAACCGAAGAAGCACCTGGGCTAATGTATCTTGGCCACCTACACAGACTTTGAGGCAGTATGGCTTGCTCAGCAGATGCTTAGTGAGTTCCTGCAATGCACTGAGCAGTCAGCATGGACTGGAGCTGAACAGCAGGAATTTTACTTCAGTATTCTGCCATTTGAGGGAGATGGTGACTTACTGAGGTCAGTTTAGTAGAATGTACAATACAGTGACTCTTCATGGATAAAGCCCTTAGCCAAGAATTCAGACTGAGAAATAGGGGGATGTGATTTAACTAAGCATAAGCCTTTGTTTATTTTTAAAATGTTGTTTCCAGATGGGAAAGCCAGCAATAAAACACAGAAGGACATTTCAGTTAACAATACAACCCAAATAAGTCTAGAGAGCAGGAAAAGGTTGTAAATTTGACTAATGTAAAATATGTATGCTCTTCTCTTTAATAATGGAAACCTAGACTTTCTGTAACTGCGACAAACCCTGAGTGCCAGGAAGTAAAAGTCAATTTCTAGCACAGAAATTGACTAACTTTAGTGTTTCTGATGAGGCCTCAAACTGGTGTTGGACTATCTCAAGGGAGAATAGGAATGTGGGTGGACAAAGGAGCAACTCTGATGAGGACTGTAGCTACACTTACCAGTGAACATAGGGTTAGTATTTAGGGTATAGTTCAGAATTACACTGATTTAGGAAAGCAGCAGTATTAGTTCTTCCCTAAATCATGACCTAGCTAACGCTGGAAAATCAGTCACAGTTTGCATCCTTTGAAGTGGACCTTAAATCCAATTAGACAGCTGTTTTACTGCCAACATACAAGCAACACTACTGCTCCTTTAAGGCTCTTTCCATTTTGGTCATTGTTATAGTTCATAGGTGCCACAGCTGGGTAGACTATTGAATGCTTTCTTCGCTTGGTGGCCTGCAGAGAATCTTCTTGTATGATGAAAGCCAGTCTTCATGGAGGAGGCTCTTGGGTCAGATCCAGCTCAAATCCTTTGAGTCCTGTGCTCAGGGAGTATGGTGTCTTCAGCAATAGGGACCTTCAACGTGTGGGAGGCAACTGAGAAAAACAGGAATAGCCTATATTGTTTTAGGAGTCTCTTGGACTCCCCTGACCAACAACTAACATGGAAGTTCTTGCTAGACAGTTTATTGCTCTTGGGGAAGACATTATCATCCCAACTGGTATAATTTCACTAAAAATATATAGCATATATACATATTGTTTACATATACACACACATATATTACATAAAATTTTATTTTTAAGTAAATATAAAATAATGATTCTTTATGGCTATTTCAATTATCCTTAGTGTTATTTATCTTTCTCATTCCTCATTTAAAAAGCTTTATTTTGCAGCAGGCAGAAACCATTACAGAAAGCTACAACTAGTCAAAATGCAGAGAACAACTGACCATGGATATCTTCCTTAAATATCACCAAAGGATAGCTGTACAACATAGCCTTTTATACCCAAGGCTCAGAGAATAGCACATAAGAGGAGCCCAAAAGTTTGTGCTTGTCAGAGGATCAAAAAGTCTGCTACAAGATTGTGTCTTCTATATGTGACAAAAAAAAGGATACCAACAAAATCTCAAGAATATGGCTGTTTAAACAAGGTCTGAACAATGGCAACACCAGTGGACATTCTATCACAGATGGGAAATCTCATGGGGCCTACCCCTTGGTGAAGAGCTACAGGAAATTAATGACTACTGACATGCCATATGAGTTTCTGGCCTGCACTAGCCCCAAGGTTTGGACCTGCCCACTCTGCCTAGCCCTGAGGTCCAGACCAGAGGTTCTAAAGTCCCAAAGAAACACACAGATGCTTATATTAATTACAAGCTGTTTGGCCTATGGCTCAGGCTTATTACTTGCTAATTCTTACTCTTAAACTAACCCATGATTAGCCAGGTGGCTTAGTACCTTTTCTCAGAGTAGTATTTTGTCTTCTTTCCTCTGCATCTGCCTGGTGTCTCTGCTCTGTTCTTCTTCTTCTCAGAGTTTTAAGTCTGGTAGCCCCACCCATACTTCCTGTCTGCCTCCTGGCCAATCAGTTTTTTATTCAACTAGGGAAGGACAAATATCTACAATGTATAAGATTGTAATCCCACAGTCCTGACAGAGAGAGAATTAATTTTTTAAATGATCTCACAATTTTAAATTATCCAATACCAAGTAGTCAGGCCTAAAAGTACACATACAAGTAACACTAAATGGGTTTAGTAGGATGCATTTATGTATGTGTGTACATATATATATACATATTTATGTATATATATATATACATATATACTTAACAATAATAATTCTTTAAAAAGAGACCGTAGATTTGGGAGGGGAGGTTGAGGTCCTGGGAGATGTTGGAAGTTATAAAATTATTTAATTATATTTTAAAATTTTAAAAGAGAAACAATGATGTTTCTCTTGATGGAAGTTATCTAAAAGATTGGCAGTTTATCATGAAAAAGCCATTGTTAACTGATTTACTTTCTGATATTAAGATTGCATATATTATATTTGGTTCATATGACTGTTGAAAAAATTTCTTGACTAGACCAGGCATGTTAAGTGCTGCTGAGTACATTCTTGATGCATATAATTGTCAATGTTTATGTATTCATTATAAAATACTTTACTTATGCCTGATAATAAATAATCATGTGAGTTGATTTTTAACACATGTACTTTTAAACTTTATCTTTTCTATATTAATAGTTATAAAGTCTCTAATCCTCAAAGAGAAGGCAGACAAGTTGTCATAGTAGCAATAAATACTAATTCCTAGTTATTAAATTGATTCTGTGTGTCCAATACCTCATATTTTAGAACCCAATTTCTTATTCAACAGTAGCATTGATCTCTAACTAAACAAATGCAAAATAATATGTGGGTAAACTCAAAATGAGATATTTTTAAAAAGGCATTAAAATCTTAAACACCAAACAACTAGATAATGGTTAATATACTTGCTCTCTGACTTTCAGCTTTATTTTTATTCAGCTTATGTTTATTTCAAACACAGTAACACCAGAGGCAAACTCACAGAAATCAAGTTCCTTAGCATAATTAACTGTATCAAGTCACCACCACAATCTCCTCTAAATTCTCACTAAAGGAAGGAACAGGATCAGCTGTCACTTGTGCTTTCAGTGACTTCAGATTGAACTACTTATTTTTGTAAAAAACTCTAAGAAGGCTATGCCCTGATTGAATTTTAAATTCTCTCAAAGACAATATTTGTAAGGCTGGATTTCTGGCTTCTAGTGCCTTTGGGAGATGGCTGCCTAGTAAGAGGAAATCGAATCACTGGGGTGGGGCCCTTTATTAAGACACCCTCCCTGCATACATACTTTCTCTTTCCCCACCTGACAGGCTCCACATGTCTTTCTCCCCCCCCCCCCCCCGTTCTCAACATGATGTCCTGCTTCTCCACAGACATCCAGCAACAAAGCCAAACCGCCATTACCGACGTCTCTGACACCAGGAGCCTAAAGAAATCCTTCTCTTTTTTATTCACTTATTTCAGATATTTTGTCACAATAAAAAAAATGACTCACATATGCTCTGTATTTTGTTCTTGTACTATGAGCAATAACTGAAGCCTTAGAAACTGAGTTACAATGTTATTAGTTTCAACCTGTGAGACTACTTTTGTAATATAAAAAAATAATGCAATATAAAAAAATTTAAAGCAGCTCAAGAAAGAGAGAGTTGTTTGGGGTGAACATCTGTTTTTATTTCATATACCTTTATTTCTAATAAGCAAGGGAATCCTAAGGCCTATTGCTTATCTTATTACTTCATCTATTCACTGAGAAACCAATAAAATCTTCCGTGGACTTAAAGTACTATAGAGTCAATCCTCTCTTCCTGTCTTGGTGCAGAAAGTGTCTACAACCATGCAGAACTTGCCTAGCCCCACATCTGCTCTACTTCTCTACAGCATGCCATGGCCTCTTCTAATTTGTGTTCTTCTTCAACAAACAAAACACAACTTAACATCAGTGCACATAGCTCTCAGTTCACGTAGCATGGCATACACTACTTAACATCCCTGCACACAGCATCCAGTTATGTAGCATGGCCTACCTACCTCTGTTCCCTTCTCTTGAAAGCTCAAAATCATGGCTTTTGACCAATTCAGACTTCTTCACTGAACCTTGATTGGTTTCCACGAGCATAACTTAGTTGCTTTGTCTTCCACGCTCATAAATTCCCACCTAAGATGCTGGTTTTTTCTCTGCAGAACATGCAACTGAGCAAAACCGGTTCTTGTTTTTTATCTGGGCATATCTAGATCCTGAATCCTGGTAGTTGAGACCAGGCCTTAAAATTTGGTGTTTTCAACACTGAGAGAAATCTATTCACAGAATCTCTATTATTTTTACAAAAAAAAAATTCATTAAGAATAAAGTATAAAACCATCTTACAAGTGTGTATGAAAGAATGAATGAGAAAACTAAACTGTAAGGAATATATTTGTAGATAAAATGACCTCCTATACTTATGGATTGGTAAAATTAGTATCTGTGAAAATGGCAATTTCTACCAAAAGCAATTTTCAGGTTCAGTGCAATCCCAACAAATATTTCCATGACATTTTTCCACAGAAGTAAAAAAGGAAAAAAATTGGAAGCACAAAAGACCCTAGACAATCAAAGAAATACTGATCAAAAAGAATAATTAATAAGGAATTACTTTAAAAGATTTCAAGCTATGTTACAGAGCTCTAATAATAAAAATAGCATGGTACTGGCACAAAAGCAGACATGTTGACCAATGGGCTAAAATAAAAAATCCAAGTATGAGTGTATGTATAATTGAAAGAGATTTCCAAAAATACACACTGGAGGAAAGGAAGCATCATTAATAACTGATAGAGGGAAAACTGGATGTCCATATGAAGAAGAATGAAATTGGATCTATGTCTGTCTTCCTGCATAAAATTCAACTCTAGGTGGATCAAACACTTCAATATGAAGCCTGAAAGTCTAAAATATCAAGAAGGAAAAAGAGGCATTCCTTACTAGATACAGGTGCAGGAAAGGACAGCTTGCTCAGGAATTAAAGACAACAATTGACAAAAGAGATCACATAAAACCATGAAGTTTCTGTATACCAAGAGAAATAATCAATCTAAGGGGAGGAAGTTCGCAGAGTTGGTGAGAAGCTTTGGCAGCTATGACATCTTACAGAGAATTGTTCTGGAATATACAAAGAATATATGTACTTATATATTATATATAACATTACATACAGCATACATATGTATATGTATGTAAATATATATATGGAAACAAAGAATCAAGAAAATAAATGCCCTAACTCCAAAATAGGCAACATATTGGAATAGAGAGTTCTCAAATAAAAATGGCTAAGAAGGGGATGGAAAGCTAGCTCAGCAGTTAAGAGCACTGGCAGCTCTTCCAGAGGATTTAGGCTTGATTCCTAACACCCTCATGGTGGCTCAGAACTATCTCAACTCCAGTTCCAGGGGATCTGATTCAATACCCTCTGCTGAAAGACACATGTGGCACATGGACATAAATGCAGACAAAACACTCATACACATAAAATAAAAAATAAATATTTTTTAAATGGCTAAGAAATGTACTTAAAAGTGCTTGACATTCTCAACACTTAAGAAAATTCAAATTAAAACTATTTTGAGATGCCATCTTTCCCCAGTGATCATGGCTAAGTTAAGAAAACAAACAGCAACAAATCAGAGAGAGGATGCAGCACAAGAGGGCACTTACCTACTGTCTGTCTGAATGCAACAGTAGAAGCTAACAGTAGAAGCTGGATCCAGCTTCACTACTTCTTGGCACACACCCAAAGGACTGCATTGCCTACTCGAATGCAGCAGGCCTCAACCTGTGGGTTGTGACCCCTTTCACATTGCATATCAGATATTTATATTATGATTTATAACAATAGCAAAATTTACAATTACGAATTAGCAATAAAATTATTTTAGGATTGGTGGTCACCACAATATGAGGAAGGTTTGCAGACTTGGAAAAGTTGAGAACTACTATACTAGAGATATTTGCTCAGTCATGTTCACTGATGCTAGGAAATGGGAACAACTCAAATGTCCTTCAATGATGAATATAGTACTCATATATGAAGTTCTTAAAACAATGTTTATTAAGAAATGTTGCCAGGCACAGTGCATGTAAATCCCGGCACTTGAGGCAGGAGGCAGGGGCCAGGGGCCAGGGGCCAGTGGGCAGGAGGCAGGAGGCAGGAAAAATCTCTGTAAGTTTGAAGCCAGTTTGGTTTACATAGCAAGTTCTAGGACAAACAGGGCTAGGTAGAAAGACTCTGCCTCAAAAGAATAAAACAAACAAACAAACTAATCTTTAAAAAAAAAACACACACACACAAAAAAAAAAACCCAAAGAAACAATCAGCAGAACTAAGCTGCACATATTTGCAATTGTACACACTAAGCACTGTGTACTACAGGACTTGCTCCAGCTATCATAATATATCATCTAAATTAATATACGTTTTGTTATCTAACATTTCTTCATTATTATTTGGTTTATGTATTTAATGACCTAAGATGGCTGGTTATTGTTTCTCATGTTGAGTGGACTGATCTGCCTCTGAAATGATTCTGGAGTTTCATTTTTTGATGTTGTAGTTGCCTGGCTAGGGCTAAAATCATATAAAGCTGTAACTAGGCAAGGTATACATCATCTTTCTTTAGACAACTGGAAGTGGGGTGGCTGTGGCATGGATTTCCCATAGTCTTAAAATAGTGCAGTAGTTGGCTCCATGAAAAAAAGACAAAAACTAAAGTTTCTTTGCCTATGGGATTTGTAAATTTTGTCACTACTGCTGGTTTAATAAGGTGCTGGTTAACCAGAAGGCAGACAGAAAGTGTGGGCGGGGCTACTAGACTAAGAAAACTCTGGGAAGAGGAAGAGCAGAGCAGAGATGCCAGGGAGGTGCAGAGGAAGTAGCATGAGAATGCTGATCTGAGAAAAGGTACTAAGCCACATGGCTACTCAATCATGCATAAGTTTAGGAATAACAGTTGGCAAGTAACATGCTTGAGTCATAGGCCAAACAGCATGTAATTAATATAAGATTTTGTGTGATTATTTGGGTCTGCTGGTCTGGATCTTGGAGCTAGGCTGGGACAGAGACTTCTTACTACAAATGGCACTCTAAATGTGGGGCACAATCTACATATACTGAGAAACCTTTTTTTTTTTTTTTTAAAAAAAAAAAAAGATACTAAAAGGGATCCAAAAACAGCTTCCTAGTTGCGTCTCTCAAGTGGGCCATGGTACAGAGACACTGCTTATTTTTCAAGATAATAGCAAGGAATAGAAAATTCTCCATGAAAAATATGGGTCTTAGAAATATAAAAACTATACTTGCTGAAATGAAATGTGGTTTCAAATAGTAGCAAAATACCATATCCTACTTTTTCTATAGCATAGAAAATAATAAAGCCTAAAAGTTAAAAAATTAAACTTCTCAAAAATCATGGCAATGTATGTTATTAAATTTGCATCTTTTATATTTTCTACATATAAAGACAGGCATAATATCTCAATGAAAGTCTTAATTTCTTAATCTATACGATAGTGAATGAACCTCCCTGGCATTCTCCGATCTCTTTTCTTGTTCTTTAAATCTAACACCACAACCTACCAATACAACTCTTCTAGGCTCTACAGGTTCTTTTATGACTCTTCCTCTTCACCATCATGTACATATACTGTATGAACAACCATGTTAACACTTACTTCAAAGGAGGCCCCTCATCTGTTTCCTACTTTCAAATACCACAGCCACCAAGCCAAAGTCACTCTCTCAGTTCATAGCCTTCAGGCTGCTGTTTTCAGTTCACATCAAAGTATGACTTCAGTATCTTCCTGAGTGATAAACCTGACCATGCTACTCATCCACTCAAAATGAAACTAGAAGCACAACCAACTACTTCAGCCGAGCCTCTCTCAATTCAAGTCATACTTCATTCAGCATTCATTGTCAGCCTTTGGTCACAGGGAACCGGCCACTTGAGCCAAACCTGTAGGGAGCTCTGCTCACTTAGTTATGTCTTTTAGCCCATTCTCCATGTTTTCTCTCTATGCGAGCATCTTTACATATCAACTCATTCTTTCACTATTTCACTCGAAAAGCCTGAATTTATTTGCCCTCTAAGCTTTTGATGCTTAAAAAATGGTTAAGGATTCCAAGTTGATTCATGTCCTTAAAAGATACTGTTGTGTTCTCAAAGCTACTCATAGTTCTATAGGAACAGGGATTCTTGCCTTTTCCTCCCCTCAGCATCCACCATTCATTCCTGCTGCTCTGATAACTTTGTTCATCTGGAACTACTTTTTCCTTCAACATCATGTTAATTCTTATACTTCACTCACATGATTAATTATCTTTATGCCTTGATAAAAAACAATAGTATTTTTAAATATATAAGCATACATATTAAAGCTCTGGATAAACCAGAAACATGTGCTTCTTAGAAAATCTAAGCCAGCCACTCCTGTTTGGTTCAGATATTAATTTCTAGGCACAAACAGTATTCTCTAATAAAAACAGCCACTATGTGTCACAGCAAAGCATAACTCTCTAAACTTCCCTACCCACTGTTGAAAGGACAGTTGATAAAAGGAGACCCAAGGGTATCTCTATGGTGAAATTAAGATCCAACATATAATATGTCAAGAATTTAATGAAAAAGATGGATTTATTTTATTGTTGTAGTAGAGTGAAAAGCTACCAACATGATGGTGGTTGGAGTCTGGAAATTGAGCTAGCTGAACGATAAATATAAATATAGAATTGAAACCACACACGCTATGGCATGAGTGTAACAGCATCTTCTTTGAGCTGAACCTACATAGTGCTAATAACTCTCAGGAGATAAACTTGCAGAGCGTATCACCTCTGGGGCTTTTACAAAATGTCTTTTGGTTCTTGACAATGATGTGACCATACTTGATGATAATCTCAATATGCTTTATAAAACTTAGATTTGTGTGCAAAGAATACTTGTAGTTATTTAATACTTAGGAAACAGGATTTCAATGGGAGAGTTGTCTGAGACAGCAGGAAAAGCTGATCTGAGATTCTCCCTAGACTCTTGAGTGTTTCTTTCTGGTCAGTGGCTGGGATCTACTTTTTGTGCAGCTGTGCTTGAGAACTCTTGGCATTGTGCTGTCTGCCAACATACACTGTACACTCTATCAGGAATATTATTTTAAACTTAAAAAAATGAGACTAAAATTCAGAGTAGTATTTGTTTTGTTTGGAAATACATAGGAGAGCTTATCAAAATCAGCAAAATGAAAAGACATTTAGTTGAATAAAGCTAGGATAAAATGTAGTATGTATTACAGTTAGGATAGGAGATTCAAAGGCTCATATGTTGAAGGCATGGTCCCCAGTTGGCAATGGTGATTGATAGGTGACTGGGTTACAAGAGCATTAACTTTACCAATGGGGGAACAGATGGGTGAGCTCATAGCTGAACAAGCTTTGGTAGGCGACCTAGGACATTCTTGTGGAGATGAGTACCCAGTTCCTCCCCTGTCTCTCTCTGGCTGCCATGACATGAACAACCTTTTGCTCTTACAAATGGTCACCTTTCAACATTGGCCTAATTCAAGTCATCAGTGTCCTCACTATGTGCCTACACCTGCTGAGCCATCTCTTCAGCCCTAAAAGAACTTCTTAAACTAGTTTAAGATTAATTTAAGCTTCTTTATTAATGTTCACTGTGAAAATGAGTATCTTGACTATTATGTATCAAAATTATACTATAATAAATTATAAAACCTATTTAATCTTTTATATCTTTATAGCTTACACTGTAGCTTATACTTAGTTATGGTCTCATTCTCTCTCTCTCTCTCTCTCTCTCTCTCTCTCTCTCTCTCTCTCTCTCTCTCTCTTTCTCTGTGTGTGTGTGTTGGACAAGATCTCTAGAGCAAACTAGCCTCTAGGTCCCAGTATAGCTAAGAATGGCCTTGAAATTCCTATTCTCCTGCCACCACTTCCAGAGTACTAGGATTACAGGCACTTGTGCCTGAGCTGGACTGTGTGGAGCACAGTAACATGTCTGAACATAGGATAGGCAGCACAAACCATTTGAAAGCACATGAGACAGAAGCTTGAATTTGGAAAAGGTATCTGTAACAGAACACTAATCGGTAAGGGGTGCTAAAAGCTCAGAAAGAAAATGACACATTGCTTGTGGTACCCTGCAATGCATTTAGCTATATTTCCATGCTTTGCACACCTTACAACAATTTAAATTGTTTGCCATCTTTCCTGTAAATACCTTTGCTAGTAAATATTACCCAGTGGTCAAATGCTGACACATTTGCCACTATCAAACATATTTGTGCAAGACAAAAATTACATTTTCTATGATTAAAATATTAACATACTTGGCAATTTGTCATTAATAAAACCCTGGGAATTGATCAAAGTCTAAAATAAAGACAATTGGGGGATTTAGGTTGTTTTCACTAATTTTTCTTTAAAAAGTTTATCTTCAAATGTCCATCCTAGACTTTGACATAACTTCAGCTATAGACAGCACCTTAATTTTCTCATGTAATGTTAAATATGTTTCTTTTAAAATAGGTATGGCTTTTATGATCAATGGAAATAGGACAGAATATAGTCTTACCCTAGTGTGAGTACGAATGTGCATCTTCAGTCCGTCATTTTTACTGAATCCTTTTTCACAGTAAGGGCATTGATAGGGACGCTCACCTACAAATAAAGGAAGCCTCGATGTCAGAGATAAGTAAAGCAGCAGAGCATCCTCAGAGCCACTGCTCCTCACAGGGGCTCACTGGTACAAAGGCAGTATAGGCAGGGAGAAGTACATAATACAAGAAGCACAGACAGGGACGTTCCCTTCAGCACAATTTGAGTAGCACCCAGAAACAAGCAAGTAGCCCACAGGTATGCTGCATGACCTACTAATATATGAATCCAATTAAATGTGCTAATTTTAAGATCTTGTAAAAAAATTTTATATCAGCCTTTTCTGTGACCATGAACCTCATTATGAGGGTCTATGTTTTTCTTTATTTTTAATAACTTTGCTTATAAAGGTTCCATATGAATAAACATGGCTCACTTTTATGAATTTCAGAACAATCCTGTAAAGCTGGTACATATTAAACAGAATCATTTGTATTTAAATTACACAACTGATCCATACTTTTTTTTACAACCAAGTAGGTCTAAATTAAGGCTGTAATTTAAAAAATAGGAAAAGAGGTTTCTTCCTAGCAAGAAAGACCTCATATACCCATCCCACCAAAAAAAAAAAAAAAAGCAAAACTAAAAAAAACCCTTCCATTTAAAAATAACAAAAATGTGACAAAATCTAACATAGGAGATGAATTCAAAGCTGTAATCATTAAAGCATAATTATTTACAATAGTAATTTAGGTCCAAATCTCCAGTTTTCTTTATTCTCTAATAATAATAGACACACATGACAAGATGCTAAGAATATGCTGAATTCCAAAATCAGGAAAATGAAGTGAAAGAAAATGTTCTTGGCAAGTATAAATCTCTGTCTTTCCTTGCCTCAGGGACAGTGTCCTTTGCCCTATTGAATTCAACCAGATCATCTCATGAATTATTCCAATTATCCCTGGGGCAGCAGTGAGTTCTTTGTAGTTTATCCTCAAGATTTTCCCAGAAGAGGCCTTACTACAAATCTCTGTTACCTCTCATCTCCCCCACTTCATGAGAGAGACTCAAGACTGACCTAACATACACTGGGTCTTCCCACATGGAACTACCATGTTGTGGCTGCCCCAGAAGAGTGACATTTCCTAGCTTCTCCCATTTTAAGAATATCATTTTGGCCATTGTTCAAATCATAGCCTCAGAGTGACAGGCAGTCAGTTATGTCAAAAAAGTATGGACCAACTGTAGCTTAAATTCCAGTGCTTCTAATGGCACCATAAAAATGTTGCGACCATCCATAAGGGAAAGAAAATATAAACAGCAGTGTCAGTCAAGCAGGAACAGGCATCTGTAATAAACTATATAGGTCTACCAACTACTGTAAGAGAAATAAACTTCTGACACTAATTAGTACAGCTGAAATACTTGAAGTAACAATTATGACTGTAGGATATGTGACTTTTCATGCAGAATAAAAGATTATAACTCCTAATTTTAACAATAAGATGAAGATAAAAGGGCTGAAAAAGAAATAAGGAAAACATCACCCTTTATAATAGCTGCAAATAGCATCAAATACCTTGGAGTAACTATAACCAAAGAAGTAACAGATCTATTTGACAAAAAACTTTAAATCACTGAAGAAAGAAATTGAAGAAGATATCAGAAAATAGAAAGATCTCCCATGTTCCTGGATAGGTAGGATCAACATACTAAAAATGGCAATCTACAGATTCAATGCACTTCCCATCAAAATCCCAACACAATATTTTACAGACCTTGAAAGAACAATACTCAATTTCATTTGGAATAACAGGAAACCCAGGACTGCCAAAACAATTTTGCTCAACAAAAGACCCTCAGGATGCATTACCATCTCCAACTTCAAGTTATACTATAGAGCTACAGTAATAAAAACAGCCTGGTACTGGCATAAAAAACAGACTTTTCAAACTGAAGATCCTGACATTAAACCTAAAACCTATGAACACCTGATCTTTGAGAAAGAGGCCCAAAATATTCAATGGACAAAACATAGTATCTTTAACTAATGGTGTTGGCATAGCTGGATGGTTGTGTGTAGAAAAATGCAAATAGATCCAAGCCTATCACCCTGCACAAAACTCAAATCCAAGTGGATCAAAGTCCTCAACATAAACCCGGCCACAATGAACTTGATAGAAAAGAAAGTGAGGAATACCCTTCAAAGCATTGGCACAGGCTACCACTTCCTAAATGTAACACCAGTAGTGCAGACACTAAGAACAACAATCAATAAGTGGGACCTCCTGAAACTGAGAAGCTTCTGTAAAGCTAAGGACACACTCAAAAGACAAAATGACAGCCTAAAGAATGGGAAAAGATTTTCACCAACCCTACAAGTGATAGAGGACTGATCTCTAAAATATATAGAGAACTCAAGAATCTAGAGCCCAAAAGTGTGAATAACCCAATCAAAAAAAAAATGGGGTTCAGAACTAAAAAGAGAACTCTCAGCAGAAGAATTAAAAATGGCTGAAAGGCGCATGAAAAGGTCCTCAACATCTTTAGCCATCAGAGAAATGAAAATCAAAACAATTTTGAGATGCCACCTTATACCTGTCTGATTAACTAAGATAAAAGACAAAGATGACAGCCCATGCTGGGGAGGCTGCTGAGCAAGGGGAACACTCCTCCATTGTTGTCTGGAATGCAGTATGGTGATTTCTCAGAAAACTAGGAATCAATCTCCCCAAGGATCCAACAATACCACTTCTGGGCATATACCCTAAAGATGCACATTCACACTCCAAAGGCGTTAGCTCAACTATGTTCATAGCAGCATTACTCATAATAGCAAGAATGTGGAAACAACCTACATGCCACCCCTCAACTGAAGAATGAATTAACAAGCTGTGGTACATCTACACAATGTAGTACTACTCAGCAGTAAAAAAAAAAAAAAAAAATGATATCCTAAAATTTGCATGCAAATGGATGGATCTGGAGAATATCCTCCTGAGCAAGGTATCACAAACCCAGAAAGATAAGCAGGGGATGTACTCACTCATTAGTGGAATTTAAACAAAAAGTAAAGCATGTCCAAGCTGCAAACCACAACCACTGAACATCTTGGGATCTGAAACATCTTGGACCAGTACCTTGGAGCCCATTCCCTCCAGAGGAACACCTGACCCAGTCTTGAGGTTGGGGTGAGGAAAGCAGGGTGAGTGGATGCTCAACTAAGCCACCTTTGGACTTTGGGACCTCTTGCCCTTGTGGGGAGGAGATAAAGTGATGGGGAGAAAAGAGAGTGACTGGGAGGAGCAGGAGGGGGAAGGCAGTTTGAACAAGGGGATACATGAATAAAAATATGACTTTACTCATAATAATAAAAAATAAATAAAAAAGAAAAAATACCAATAAGATGATAATCATGTCCTTATCTTACTTCCCATCTCTAATGAGCCTCCATGTTTATTCAGCAATCTAACATTTATATAGCTAGTAAACAATTCTCTTTCTCCATGAATCACTCTAATTTTATGATTTTATCTTCTGTCCTTATGTGCTCTAAATATACTCTCCTGATTAGCTGAGTAGATTTATTCAGATATCAAGCAACAACAAAAATCCCATATATCTGTACTATACAGCAAATCCTAAATAAGATCAGTATCACCATAAAATCAAACAAAAGTATGTGTAGCTATGTAAAGTCATAATTGTGTTCATTTAGTTTATTTTACTAACAATGAATGTTTCAACTATATAAACAATATGCACTAGCAATAATACTGTGATCTAAGTAGTCAAAAATCTAGTTTATAAATGAGAGAAATAAAGTAGAGAAGGGATTAGTGATTTTCCAAGACAATACACTATGTCCCGTACAGTCATTACCATCCAAACCAGAAGTGAGTGATGTTTGCAATATAAATTAAATGCAGATTGCTGGTGATATTATCTAATGAAGCAAAAATAATAAATGCTATTATGTGAACCTAAAATTTGGTGTTATGAGTATGAGAGAAGTCTCAGTAGTTAAGAGTGCTTATTACATAATCATGAGATTGAAAGTTCACATTGCAGCAGCAAAATAATAAGCTGGACATCTTGTGAATCCTGTAGCTCCAGCTCTGAGGATTCTGAAACCCACTTCTGACCCTTGTGAGTCCACAGACATGAATACTTGGCCACAGATATGCACATACCCATAGATACATGGACAGACACACATGCACACATACAGAAATAAACTGTTCAAGTTTAGGGTTTTCAAAGTTTTTAAAATATAAAAAAAGCCAAAATGAAGTCAATTTCTGATGGGTCCCAAGTCAGTTAAAAAAAAATTCACATAGAAAAACAAAGCTGAATAAATTCCTTCTGTGCAGATACGGTCATTTCATGCCTATAAAGATGTGAAAGAGAAGTTAAGCTCCATGTGTTTGTTATTTGTTCATTATTATCTTTTATTTGTTCATTATTATCTTATGTCACTTATTTTATATATGCACATATACATATATACATATGTGGTTTTATAATGTTTGGACAAACATTTCAACACAATAAATTAATCCGTTTGAAAAAAATATTAAGAAAGAAAAACAATGGTTAAAGTCCAAGTATAATCCAACTATAATACAACAATCCTTTAATTCTAAGCTAATCACAGGTATTAAAAAGAAAAAACCCCACCAAAACAAAACAAAAACAAATAAATTCCAAAGACAGTGATTTATTACCACATTCAAATAACAGTGTGCACAGAAGCCAGGGTAGAATGTCCAACACAGCGCTATCTATTAACAGAGAAAGTTAACTCTAGGCACATAATTAACCTCTTGGCCTGAAGCTTTAAAAAACTGAAAGAAACTCCCACAATTTCTTTTGTAATTTATGAACTACTGGAATTCATGTCACAGCCTGTGGATTCCTTTGCTGAATGAATCTCAGCTTTCACTGACCCAGAGAAGCCATAAACTCACTGAGGAATGTGCTCCACTATCCCAGCTGACCCGCAGAGTGCCATCTCTCTGGTCCTCTCATAGGAAACTGGATGATGAATTACAGTGTTGCCACCAAACACACACTTAAATGTTCACCTTCATTAACAGTGACAGCAAGGCATTGCATATGCCTCTTCAGTCACGCTAGGCCAGCACCTTTTTGACAGCAAACCCTCATCTGTAGGCTAGACATTATCTATAGATCTTCAATGACAATGCATGTAGAGATAAGCAAAATGACTTAGCAATGGAGGACTCCAGAGTATTCCATTAAAGTGAATCAGAGCATCTGCAGAAATATAAACCAAAGCACATTACAATCACATCAACTGATCATGCCAAACTATACAATAACCACCATGTGCAACTACATCTCTTCTTCAAAAAACAAACAAACAAACAAAAAAACAAACCACACACTATTGAAACTACTGTCCAATTTATCAGTGGAGATAATGACTGAGAAGTAAAGCTGCTTGTTAAAGAGCACACAGACAATAAAATTGAGTCTGAAGTCTGTGACCTAACTGGATGACCCCACACCCTGAGGATGAAGCAGATATTAAACAATGAGGTATTAGAAATTATTTTGAGGTAGGAAAGGCTTTTCTTTTTAAAAAAGATTTATTTATCTATTATGTATACAGTGTGCAGAAGAGGGTACCAGATCTCATCACAGATGGTTGTGAGTCATCATGTGTTTGATGGGAATTGAACTCAAGACCTCCAGAAGAACAGTCAGTGCTCCCAACCTCTGAACCACCTCTCTAGGCCCAGGAAAGGCTTTTCATACATGGAGTGTTTGGCCACATGTAACAGATATGTAGCTCTGCACATTCCCAGTGAAGACCACTATTCTCTACCAGTTGGTATAGTAAAAAGAAATCATCACCAAATAGTATATATGCAAGTTTAAGAACAACAGTAAAAGTCAAGAGTAGGCTAAGGAATACAAAGGAAAAAGTCCAGCAATGATGTTACAAACAGTTCCAACCATGGGAAGTCCTGTAACCACACAAATCACTGCATTTTTCTAGGCCTTCCCTCCATCCAAATATTTTCCCTTTGAAACCTGTAAAAATAGATGTTAGGACTTGTCATATCCTAATTTTCATCACCAAATTATAAAGAATGAATGACCCCAAAGGTAGACATAAATGTTAATTAAAATAATGTTTTCCAAATTCATAGAAAAGAAAAAACAAACAAAACCAAGAAGGTTTTGTTGAACTTCACCCAGGTTCCATAAAATGAGTGAGAATGTGGAAGAAGACAGAAAAGTCAGATCACAAAGGGAGGAAGGAGTTAATTGGTCACTTGAGATAGGAAAGAACAAGACTGATCATAACAGGGAAGGATTGTAAGATTGAGGTTTTGAAACACTGCCAAGGGACAATGAAGACAGAAAAATAAACACTAAGAAGGCTCTCAGAACTACAGACAGGCTGTAATTATCACTGCCTACAGAGGGTCCACTATTAGGAGGCAAATCAAAGTAAACCCTGTTCTATGAGAATCACTGTGGAAGAATCTGCCTTCAATGCTCCACAAAATGACTGTATTACCAGATCAGGAGGTGCTAAAGAGCAACAACTGTCATATGTAAGGAAGAACCATTGATCGCTATTTCCTAGAAATAAAAAGCCATCTAATCAAAGTAAATGCTATCATTTGCCTTATGTTACTGTCCATTACAGGGACAGTTCTATTTCCCAACTGCACAACAACTTTGGGAAAAAGTTTATGTATAAGCACATCTCTGGGGAGCTAGCAAAGGTAGATCCCCGGAGCTCCGTGCCAGCTCCTAGTGAGTTTCAGGGCTGTGAAAGACTCTGTCTTTGGAAAAGAGAGAAAGCACCTAATAAAGACAACCCCAGGGTTGTGTAAGAATGTCCATACCACACACACATACACCACATACACACACTTACCACACACACACACAACATAAACACCACACATACATACACATAACAGAGAGAGGCATATACACATATATCATGCACATGCATAAACACACACAGACACCACACACACAACACAAATACAACACACACACACACCTCTCGTAAATGAGAGATTACACAGAGAAAGACTTTACAATTGTGGGTAGTTAGTCCAACTCCTTTAGGAGAGATTTGAGTCAGCAAATAATGTAATGTAAATGGAACACTTCTAAATATCCATATCCTCTACCCTTCTACCAATGGAAAAAATAAACAGAAAACTTTAAGCAATTCCTAGTCAGAATCAGTCACAGTAAATTTGGGATTGGTTTACCAAATACTTACTCTAGACTTCTTCACTTAACCCATAACTCTACAGATATTGGTGAATCTTGAACCATGTGATTGATCCATTGTTATTTCCAGAGGCAGTTTTCCACCAACTGCATGATAAAGTGTTAGGAATGAGAATAAAGAGAAAGCAAAGGACTTGAATACAAGGGAGGATCTAGATTATAACAGAAAGGTTAGCAGTTTTGAGCTCTAGGAATCCTGATGAAGAGGAGAAAGGATTTTAAAATCCTTGGGGAGAAGGGGTGTCATTACAAGGGAACCCCTCATAGGCACTTACAGATACTGGACTGACAGCCTACAAGAACTGACCTAGGCCTGACACTTTAGCAGCCTTTTGGGAACTTATTCCTCATACTGAGCTTCCTTACCAAATCTTGATAAGAGGGGAAGAGTGGAGTCCTACCCCAACTTGATATGCTATGCTTTGCTAACATCCATGGAGGTCTGCCCCTTTCTGAACAGAAACAGAGGAAGAGTGGATTGGGAGGGGAGGAGGGGAGGTAATGGGAGAAAAAGAAGGAGAAGAAACTGGGGTTTAGATGTAAAATAAATGAATATATTTAATTTAAAAAAGAAAGGCTAACAGTTTCTTCTTAAGCATTAGCATTTCTCCAAGCAAAGAAGGTTTTTCTGTTCACTCAATAAACATTCCAGTTTTTTGTTTGTTTGTTTGTTTTGCCAGCATCAGGGAATGTTCTCTCAAGTGGATGTAATTCTTTCCATTATAGCCATTATTTTAAAGTGGCAAGAATGTACAGACTCTTAAGCAAACTAAATTTTTAGAAGTATTTTTTGGTTACTACAGTTTGATGTCAAGGAAGAATCAGCATCCACAGTTCAGAGTTCAAACTATACTATTTTTTCCTTTAAACCAAGTTCTTTAAGCATTTATTTAAAAAAAAATAGCCACCTAAAATGCATTTTGCTAAAATTAATACTCAGAAACATCCATCATGTTGACTATGATGTCAGGTCCAAAGTGGGCCCCCAAAATGGCAGTGATACAATGTCATAAACAACAGTTTGGGCTCAGGATGGATTCTGACTAGATAAAAATAAGATGGCTCTTGGATAAACAAAAGCTTAAAATAGTAATCCCTCAGAAACCTGTGCAACAGGTGTCTGTCAGTCAGGAAGAGCTACTTCTTCCCTTATCTTGAGAAGAATACCTCCAGCAATGAGGCATCTAGTTCCCTAGTAACACACCTCAAAGTCCCCAGGCCAGCTCCCAAGATATTCTGGCTTGCACACTTCCTTTTGCTATTTTCCATCTCCGGCGGGACAGGTATGGCAGTTTTTAGTTTCCCCAAATAATCCTTTCTTGCTGTCCACATAGTGATCCAGTTCAGTGCTTTCACTGTGTCCTTGCTTACAACAACTATTTTTGTGCAAACCAGCACTGAGTGTCTTCCAAACAAGACTTCATTTATTTCTTACCAAGAACCTCTGAGGGAACACAAAGGCTAGAGAGAACTACTTTGCTCAAAAGTAGAGTACTAGTAAGTGGTGGCAGAATCTGAACTCAATTCCACTCTCTTCTCAGTGAGGCTGATGTGAACAGTATAGTAGAAGAAGGCAGGCCTAGTGGGAAACACACTATGATCTGCTTCTACTCAGCAGAGTGGCTGTTACAGTGGAGGGTTTTAAAAGCCAAACAGAACTCAGAAGACAAGTCTCTATTAGATGATCTGAAACATCAATCAAGGTTTACTGTGAGAGCCCTTTTTCAATGTTCTGTTTTTTGCCATCTGCTGGAACATTTTAGAGTAAGGCTCTGAAATAGAGTAATGTCTATGCCCAAGCTAAAAATGTTGTAATATTTTTCTATAAACACAAAATGAGCAGCCTAAAAACAAACAAATACAGCAGGAATCAGACCTGTAAACCTCCTACTAACCAGGTGGCTCCCACAAAGCAACAGTGGGAGCATTAGCATGTTTCAGCAACAGCAACAGGTGGAGAATTTATGGTCAAGAAAGGTAGAGCAATGGATGGAAATGATATGAGCCTGGTTATATCTATATATAGATGATATAGTCTCAGTTATACAGAATAGCCCCTGTGGACAGAGTCTTCATTTGCAGGCCTCATCTATTCTCTCTCTCTCTCTGTCTCTCTCTGTCTGTCTGTCTGTCTGTCTCTCTCTCTCATACACACACACACACACACACACACACACACACACACACACACACACACACACACTTTCCCTTAGGTATTTATCATGAATTGGGATGTCCATTTAGAGTTTCAGTTCTCAAAATGTCAAAATATAGCCTGTGCATTCCCAGGGATCTCTAAAACCATTCCATCCATACAAGGTCAAAAACCACTTTCCTTCTAAAGCTATTTTATATTCTTCCTTTTAACCATGTTGACATGTCCATGAGTGAGTTAGGTTATACTAGTGGGAAAACTGGGTTTATTGGTTTAGGTCTTAGCAATGGCCTCAAACTCTATACTCTTGATTACATTCATCACAGCCACATACACTAGCAACAAATGATGTTTCCATTTGAGAATATTGATAGAAAATAATTGATTTTATTAAACCTAACTGCCGAGGACCATCTTTTTTAATATGGAAATTGGATGGGAAACTTTTGCAATGCATATGTCACTGGTCTCGACCACCTGTGAAAGCTGAGCTGCTGCCTTTGACATGGAACATTCTTCTTATATAAAGCAAAAGAACTAATGACAAAGACTGGACATTAAACATAGCTATCTGGAGAATATTTTTAATACACAGCAAAGACAGAATGTAGGAATGATGGTGCAGCAGTAATCCTTACAAATATCAGAAGTGAAATGGACAAGCAGATGCGAACTCTGAATGGGCAGGCTCATGAGCTCAGCAATGGCATTACCAAATGTGGAGATCTTCAGGACACAGTGAGAGGATGTTTTCCAAATGACCTGTGCATCCTGTCACAAAATCCTTTGTGGGTGAAAGGTCCATTCCAAATACAACCCAGATGAATAGATTTTAAAGTGACAGAACAGAAAAGAGTCACTGAAATAATTTTGGTTGCACATGGCAGCAACCCTTATCTAAAAGTCTGCTTCTTGATTTTCAGTCTAGTAGCAAATAATACCCCAAATTATTTTATCAAGGCTACTAAAATACTCTACAAGATTGCTGCTCTACAAGATTGCTGCCCATTCTGAAACCCCAACTATTTATGGCAGGATGAATGAAGAATCAGATATGAAAATCTAGCTGTCTCCTCAAAATCCAGACAATCCAGCCAATATATTCATTCTCACTAATGGCTTGTGGTTAGAAAGCAGTTATTTTCTATAAAAGCATGTGAACATGGAATTTTCAACAAAGTAAGTATATTTTTCAATGAGATACATTGCTAATGTGGTTAACAGGTGTAGGTAGGGTCTCTGAGACTCTGTAAGGTGGTGTGGCAGCAGTGTGCACAGAATTGTGTCCTGCCTGCTGTTATCAAACACCATCTCACTTCGAGGTGTTGACATTCCACTGGCCACTCCATAAACAACATGGAATTCTTTACTGCTGGCATGCTAGAAATTGCAAAACAGTATTAAAAATGAGATGAATAAAATGTGATTTCACAAAGAAAAATAAAAATAAAGGCAGAACAAAAAGATAATTTAGCAAACCTCAAACAGCAAGAGCTCTGCTGCTCCTGATCATCTGTCTGTCAGAGCACAAAGTAGCCACATTCTCAGTGTACTTGGTGTCAGCTCTTGGGGGTAAGCGGACACTCAGCTTTTGAGGATATGATAAAACCCTGTTTATTGACACATGGAAGGGAAATCCATGTCCAGATAACTGCAAAAGCTCAGCCACCAGCCTCCAGCCAGACATCCTCATCCTCAGCTCTGTAACACTGCTTCAGCTACTCTGCAGGATGTTACCAGTGAACAGACTTGTCACTTAAATGACATAAAGCAAGCAGGGTTGGGAATGGGGCTAGGAAACAGGTCTGAGTTGAAACAGAGAGAGATGGTGATAAGAGTATGCCCACAGAAACAAGCAGTTACAAGGCTCTTTGTGTACCTACATGTTGTCTAGTTCTCTTTTCTCCCCCGCATGTGCATAAAAATCTATCACCCAAGTGTACATATGGGTTCACTGTGCCTCAACCTGGCACAGTCAGATACATAATGAATAACATTTAATGTAAAATGATTAGGATTGTGGAATACTTTTTAGAATATTCATAATATGAATATTACTAGAAAGCAGGAAAAACAATATACTTGATATTTTACGGCATAAAATTCTTGGATTTCAAAAAGATAATACTTAGAACATTGAGAGTAATGGGTAGCTTGAATAACTTATGCTTCTCTATTGGACATTCTTTCTACAAGCAAAGTTAAGATAGAAGGACATGAACTTAACAAGGAGGAAGTCATTAGAAATATTCAAATTCTATTTTATTTGGTCTATCTTTAACAAGTTGGAGCCTATGCCCAGCTTGATTTAATCACACAAGCCTGTCTTAGGGTTCTTTACTATAACTTTATTCTATGATATGTTGACAGAACTCTCTTGCTCTGTAGACCGCCTATTCTCCTTCCACATATAAATAACACAAAGATACACCTATGCAGACAAGCAAACTAGAACAATTTTCTCTCTTCCTAGCACAACAATGTCTATTAAGAATGACTGGCACAGAGAGGAGAGTTGATTTCAACACTGCCTTTATTAAACCCAATTCCATATGAACCCCATTACACAGTAGGAAGGGATAGCCAACAATGCCTATGATACCCCAATGGAGATAGGTTCCCTAGCCATCATGCCTGGCTGTCAGAGGGCAATCAGCATAATGCAGACAGCTGCATTAACTGTGTTAGAAGGTCTGTTCCCTTTGCCTTCTCTCATCTTTTAGCCACCTTTATTTCTTTGACACCCTGGAACTTTGTCTTAGATAACTGCTTAGACCTTCCTTTGTAAAGAACCTGTATACACAGTCTTCACATACCATGCTGGGTTTGGTGCTGATTATGTATATTACTTACAAGTATGTGAGTGACTATTCTCAGGTCGTAAGTTAAAGGCATGTCCTTTAGCTTTGTCCACAAAAATTCAAATTTTGCTCTAGTATCCCTTTTTTCTTGTATCCCTAAAAGTCAGCATCCATTCTGTCATCTACTTCGTAATTTGTCATTCACAAAACAGTGACTATTCTAGTCACTGAGCCGGATGTAAAAATACTTTTTTTTAAAGCCACATATTATGACCCTTAAACAGAAACCTGCAGCTACATAATTCAATTAAATGCATTCTGCTTTGTGGAAAGACAATTCATACAAGTGTGAACTTAATTAGAAAGCCGAAAGGGTGTAAAAATCATTTGTAAGTAAACTCAAGTTACTTTCAAGAATATTTAGCTATTTACCATCATCCAGGGGCCACCTTCTCTTTCACTGGAGAAACTGCAAATGAAAAGTAAGAGAAGAGTATCTGGAACCCTTAAGAATTGGATGACATCACAGACCCTTCATACCACATGAAACAGAACTATAGGATTCAATCAAAAGAAAGGTAGGAACTTTTTAAATTAAAAAAAAGGCAACATTTGGTATAAGTTACAGGGTTGACAAAGAGGAGACCTTCTGTTTGCTGTGGAAAGTAAGGATGCTAACAGCTATCCTGCCCAACAGAACCCTGTATGTCACACTCATAGCATTACTAAAATCTAAGGTGCTTACACTTGAGTAATGTATTCACTTCTGTTGAAAACGCTACGACTGAAACTCCAGTATAATCAGTATGTTCCTCTGAAGAAGGCTAAGTTGGTTTGGGAACATCTTTCACGGCAGGGCCTGACACTCCCTCCTGACACTCACTGCCAGTGTTTCCAACCTCAGGTCACTCTCCATACCTGTGTGGCTCCGGATGTGAACTCTCAGGGTCCCGCTGCTGGCGAATTTCTGGCCACAATATGGGCAGACTTTCTCCTTTTCTCCTGTGTGTGTCTAAACAGAAGTAAAAATGGTTGATGATAAATACAAAGACTTTGGTAAAGATGATTAAGTACCTCTGGCGATAGTAAATCCGTATTTTCCAGGATTATGTTTCATTAAAATGATTTAATGTCACAAAGCGATTTTAAACAATTTATCATGGATAATCCCATGGGTTCAAAGATCCCTTAGAAGCATGCATTAGTGTTAATTTGAAAATAATTCTGCAGTTTACTGCTTAAGCCTTTATAGAATCCTTGTCTAACTAAACATGATTAAGTTATATAAAACCAGTGCATGGAGCAAAAGCGGATAATCAAAACAGGGCCAGAGTTGCCCTTGACTGTTGCCAAGAAACATTTCCTTTGAATTGTTTTTCACATTCTTTGTTCATATTTCACTCTGAAGGGCAGAATTAATCTCAAGAAAATCATCTGTTACCTATGCTATGCTTGTCTAGACAGATTTTACTACAAAACAGAAAGCATTACACATCTAGTTTGGTCTAGAAAACCAGCAGGTGTTAACTGAGCAGTCAATTGGAAAGGGAATTTCTGTCCTCTATATACTTATTATTTAGGCAAAAAAAAATGATCATACTAGAAAAAAATAAGAAACACCTGCAAAATACAGGTTAAAGCAGCCAGTGACTACGGCTGGGAATATAACTCAGTGCTAGGATACTGGTCTGTCTACTGTGCAGGAGGCTCTGGGTTCAATATCTGCCAAACAAACAAAGAAACATACAAACAAAACTGCCAACAGCTCTAGAAGGAGGGACAGAGAGATGATGCTAAGACCTGAGATATTCAACAGGAGACTAGTTTGTCTGCCAACATAAAGAAAAAAATTCTATCCAGAGCAATCTGTGAAGATGCAGGGTTTTTCAAACTTCAAACAAAAGTTGGTGGCTGACTGAGGATTGTTGCAGGGACCAGGAGGAAGCAATTTCCTCAGGTATCTATATGCATGGTCTTTCTAATATTAATTTGGGAATATTTTCCAATAGTCACCTGAAAACAAGTCAAAGAAGGTAGTGAAGGTAGTGTCTGATAGTAGGTAATTATGACTATCAAGTTAGTTGTTTTGAGACTTGCTGGGGATTAGTAATGAAGACTTTACTGCGTGTGTGCAATGACATACTTGCAGACCAACAGATCATGAAGCCTCTGACCTAGTATAGGGGGAGATTCAATCTGATGGCCTTATGAATAGGGGAGGAAAAGGTAGGAAGTGGGGCAAGCTGAAATGTGTCATGAGGGGGGATATCCCCAGGAATATATCTTGCTCCAGTACTACCTATATTTTCCTTTCCTGCTTTCTGTCCACACTGAGGTGAACAGGTTTTATCTGCTCACACCACCAACTTTGGAAATTTAATTGAGTCTGTCATAAAATAGCCTTGCAATTTTAAAGAGATTTAAAATGCATTTATTATAATGCTGTATATTTATTTGTGAAATATAAAAGTAAACTCAATTTGCTTGATATAGTGATCTAATCCGCAAAATATAAAAAGATAATCTTGAAATCACAAATGAAACTATTTCATATGAACTGAATCTGTATCTGGCAAGCCCCTGTTCTATAACAAAAAAAATCCCCTATGCCCTAGACTTCCAGTAAACACCTGAATTAGTTCTATGAACACACAAGCCAGCTGGTAGTGGTGGATGCTTGAATCCCAGCACTCTGGAGGCAAAGGCAGGCAGAGGTTTGTGAACTTGAAGCCAGCCTTGTCTATACAGTGAATTCCAGGGCAGCCAGAATAACACAAGGAAACCCTGCCTCAAAAAAATAAGACATACAAACAACAACAAAACAACCTACCTGAGATGCCATTTGTATTTTCAGAAGAAACCTTATTTATGTATTAAGTCAAAATGGTTAAAAGTATACAATCTAACATGTGGTGATATGTGACATATTTAATAAAACCTGGAATATCAAGAGATGAACCCACAGTCAAACTAGGCAGAGGTAGCTCCAGGATTTCCAGGGATAACAGAGCAGTGGTAACTCACGTAGCTCCTGGAGTTCTGGATCTCTATAAGTACAAGGCCATAAAGCTGGGCTTCAATGGCACACACCTTTACTTTAATTCCAACACTGGGAAAGCTGGGAGTGGTGATTTATGCCTTCAATCTCATAACTCCAGAGACAGTGCTCTTTCTGTGTTAATGTGAATGAAAGGCTGAAGACCAAACAGAGTAGCTCACACTTTTAATCTTAACCTGGATGGGATACAGCTGGGTGAAGAAGGTATTTAAGGTAGGCTTGGGAAAACAGCAGCAATTAGAAGTGACCAGGAGTGAATCTGAGGAAGCTGGAAGATAGCTGGGTGAGATTTGACTGTGGTGTTTCACTCTGATATCTCAGCCTTTCTCTGATATCTGACTCTGAGTTTCTTTCATTACAACCAGAGTTCGTGCACCATCAATGAATATTTCCCAAGCCTAACTATCAGTAAGACTAAATATTACACAAAATATACATATAACTTGGAGGTTCACTTCATGGGAAAATATCTATTCTGAAAAATAAAGAAAACAGGTGTTTCTTGGATAGTGAATACAATCATACTTGTCATTGTCATAAATTAATATAAAACTATCACAATATAGTCACTATAGATGCCCTTGGTTCTTAAGTTTACAATGCATTCTGTGTTAATGAACTTCCCACTTACTTTCTTATGACTTCTGAGCACTGAGGGTGTAACAAAGGCCTTATTGCACAGCTCACACCTGTACTTCTTGTGTCTTTCATGGACCACTTGGACATGAACATTTAATGTGTCCTTCCTTTTAAATGTGGCATCACAGTGATGACACTTGAAAGTTCTTTCACCTTAGAAGAGAAGTCAACAGTCAAGTCACACACAAGATTTCAGATTTCTTTGCAGAAACTTACTAATTCTGATATGCTACTTCTGTGAGATTCTGTCTCAATTCTGTCATAATTTTCCTGACCTTAACACCTAGAAGTTAGCCAGAGACCTGCTGTTTGGTTTTCAGTGTACAGGAAAGAGCAGTAATTCCCAAAGAACATAGAAAAATTGTTGCTATTTCAGTGTATGGTAAAGATGTGTGTTTGTAGTAAGCTTTTGTGTCTTGGAGAGAAACTAGCTGTAATGTTAACACTGTGTGAGACAGGACCTAGTGCTTGGTTCTCTCTGCCTTCGCCAGCCAGGGGTTCCTGCCGCTTTAGCTCACTGGTCTTCACTGATGTCTTCTGCACCTCCTATTGTGTGCTTAGCCTCTAAATTCTACAGGTTGACTTTCTGCCCAGATATCACAATGCAGCTTCAGAAAAGCTCTTCTACTGTTGCTTATCACCATTCTAGTGACAGAACACAGAGCAGTCTCTCCAGCCACTTCAGTCCATCCTCTGAAGCTGCTGAGAACCAAGGGGGGCATCCAAAGTGTCAGATTACTGATCTTATACATTCATTGCAGTTATATGAAATAAAATTTGATTTTTCCCATGAATAATTTCCTTATCATCAAGCCAGATTCAGCCACATGTCTTAATAGGATGAATAAAGTTCATGTGTCTAAATGCCTATTCTAAAATTCATCCATCTTTTATACTTTCTAACTCCCTGTTTTACAGAGGCAGACAAGTTTCCTTAATCACCATAGTTTAAAGGGAATGAAATTCTGTGTTTTAAAACAATGTTTAAAGTATGCTGAGTGTGGATTATTCTTCTGCATACAAACTATAAATACTGGAGAAAGAAGATGTAAAATAAAGTATCTCATAAAATGATTAGTGGTACTGTAGGAAAACAAGGCCATCTGTCTTCTTTATGCTTTAAACAAATTATCTAACAAGTCACAGTGCACTTCTGGGATGATGACATTCTGAACATGTCTAAAAACACAGTGGGTAGTAACTATCTGTCCTCTGCTGCCCGGATTGTAACTTACTATTGTGAATTAACAGGTGTCTTTGAAGAGAGAATGGGGTGCGGAACAAGGCTTTACATTCATCACACTGAAATGGCCTTTCCTCAGAGTGGGTCTGTAGAAGGAAGACAGTCAAGAAAAAAGAATTAGCTCATCATTACAAAAAGCAGACAGTCTCTTGTTTCTTCTGATAGCTCTCTGATATGGAGGAGGAGCTAACCATATGCATTCACAGGAAGAAAATACTTGCTCTGTTAAACTCTCAAACATTAGAAATTCGATAAATAGCAAAGGAAACTTATTATTTTCTCGAATTGCTAATCAAAACACACAGAGAGACTTTGTAAGATCTACTGTTGTTTGTCTAGTGTATAGTTAACCTTACGGAGCACTTGCCAGGCTTGCTCATTGTCCATGCAGGCCAGAGAAACCATTCACGGGCACATGTTCTCCACCCTGTCCCTAAAACATCACTGAGGTATTTAAAAAGACCTAATCCTCGGGGCTGTTTTTTGTTTAAGTTAAGGAGAATGGGCTCATATGGTTAACCTGAGGTAGTATTCATTAAATACTTTATTGGTATCAAATATCATGCTAAATATTGTATAGGGATTAATAAATTCTAAGAGCCAAGTTCCTGATTAAAATGGTGATGAAAAAAATTAAGACTTACCAAATCTGTGGGTGTTATAAAGGTCTACAGTATTGGATAAACAAACATGCACTGAAATAATCACACAAAAGTTTAAACCAATTTGATGCAAACTGAATAAAATCTTATTCTATACTGTGGATGACAAGGTTTATATTTACTTATATTTTTAAATTTTGTTTCATATGTATGTATGTTTTGCCTGTATGTGTACCACTTATACACCTGGGCCTATAGAGGCCAGAATAGGGCACTGAATCAGCTAGAATTGAAGTTACAGATGGTTATGAACAGTCATATGTGTGCTGAAAACTGAACCCAGGTCTTCTCTGCAAGAACAGCAAGCGCTCTTAACTGTTGAGCCATCTCTCCAGCACCAGATGGCAAAATTTAATAAGGTTCACAAATGCATTCTTAAAACCATCCAAAGCCTAACAATATCCTTTCAATACAACAACATAAGCTATAAATCTGATAGATTTTATGGTATTAGTACAAAAAAAGAATGGGACAACCGAAAGAAGTCACGTTATTCACATCATATTTACATAGCCTTTCACAACTGGAAGGGCATTTCAATTTTCAAGTCCAAGAAGCATCATAGAGAACAATATTGTAATATAAGCATTCTTATGACTGTTCTGATTGTCAAAAACATAAGGGTGGAGGAAACAAATATAAAAAGTCAGTATAATATTAAGATGTTTAAATGTGTTATTTGAATAGAAAAATTCTAGATGAATAAAAGTAGAGTAGGAGAACATTTCTTCCATTATATAGTATAAATGACATTATATGAACATGGCATTGCAAAGTGGTAACAGAAGTGTGTGATATTTACTAAAACGTTCTGACTCAGCTAAGGTTAGGCCCTGCACTCCCAACAGAAGAAGAGAGGCTATATGTATTTAGTATGTACTTATTCATGTATTGCTTTTCTGACAGGGTCTTCCTATGCAGCTCAGGCTTGCCTTGAACTTGTGTCAATTCAAAGGTGTTTGCTTTACAAATGCTGATATCACAGATACGCACCATCACACATGAATTCAGCTATTTTTTAAAAGTTAAGAGTAAAACTTCAAATGTTCCAGTAAAAAAATTGTTAGTAATTTTTAAATAATAATTGAATAGAAAAGGGTTTTCTAAGTATGATGAAAAACTAAATTTTTAGATTTAAAAATAAATAAAATTCTACAGTGCAAAAGTGTTTTCCAATCACCAAAGAAAGTATTTGTGACACCAAGTAACAGTTTAACATTACTAATATAAGGTCGGATGGCACATTAAAAGAAAATTGAAAACTGGAAACTGGTAAAAGTCACCTTCTCTTTCATTTGGCAAGGTGCTTTGTATCAGGTCATAGTGTGCACTTGGCTTTTATTCACTCATCATATTTCAGATGCTTTTACTGGTTCATCCTATTTCAGATTATGATGTACAGGGTGAATAAAAGCCAAAAAGTTGCTACATTGCAAGGCTTTTATGCTGTGCATGTGATAAACAAGCATACTATATTGGGAAGTGACAAGAGCTATAGAGGAAAATGAAGAACAGAATAGCTAATGATTAAAAACAGATTTTGAACAGGTGATCAAGAGAATTCTAGCTGAGGTGACATCTGAAAAAAGGCCTGCTATTCTGACAGAACAAGTGACAAGCACCTGGGTGACAAACAGAGACCAGGGAGTAGGGGAAGAGGTCAGATTGTTTTTCTTTTCCTAAGGGCATATAAAGAAATGACTATGCTCCCATATGGAGAGTAATAACAAAACACAGAAAGGTTTTGATTCAAGTGTCACTTGGTGACTTGGTAAGATTACTGGAATTGCTTGCAGAAACACAGGCAACTCAGACATACCACCCAGTTCTCTGGATGAATTGGGAAAGCTGTAAGAACTACAGGTCCTACCCAGTAAACTGTTTCCCTCTTACTCAGCAGTGATTGGAATTTCCGTGAGGTGCATGCTCACAGAACCCCCTGAAGGCCTCTACTGAGAGAATGTGAATAGATGAGTCTCACCAGGGTCATGTATAGGTGACCACAGCTTTCTGTTTCAGGTTGGCAACAACCACAACTAACCAAGACAAACATCTATGCTTCAGCCCCTGTGGCTGGAGCAATAGGAATGAGGCAGAGAAATGGGAAGAGGCAGAATCAGGCAATAGAGGAAAAAAAAAGGACTCATCATGAAGGCCAGGTGGGCCTAAAGAGTTGTCAATTATTTCAAAAGATGGAAGGTCTCTAAAGGTGCTGGCAAGTGAGTAGGATGTCTAAGTCTGTGTTGATTTGAGAGCCTGTAGCAATAAACCAGGAGAGAGGTGAAAAGTCTGCAGATGTAGCTTTGGCTAAGAGAAGTAGGACAGGTGGTGTCTTGTAAGAAGAAACAAGCCTAGTGCATAACCTTGAATATGAAGCATGAGATAGGAAGGAAGGAAGCATGGCTTGCAGTTCCATAATATGAGAAGCTAAGTGAGAAAAAAATGGTCTGGGTGAAACACACAGGATTCAGGTGAATTTTAGAGTCACCCCTAGGCAGTAAAATATTTCAAACCTGGATTAACATCAGTAGATTAAACATTAAAAGGTATCAGTGCTATATGGCATTAATATATACTTAAATGACAAATTCAAAGAATGTCAAATTAAAAACAGTATCTGTTGTTCATGAGAACGTCACACAAGAAAGAGAAAGATTTTATTTAGTGTTTGCCAGAGAATGAATAGCAAGGCAAGCTCATAAACTATTACTAGGAAGGTAAACTTTATGAATTTCATAGTGGCACACTGTTCTTAGACAGCATATGTGCACACCTCTGCAACTGACATATTTTCTTTACGAAATACATCTAAAATATACGGGAGGAACAAAACTGAACAAAAGAAAAATATTGATTGATTATAAATAAGATTAAAGTGGGTGAATTAAGCTTACTAGAGATTATAATTGCATTTACATTTATTTTTTTAGTTTTGTTTACACTAATATGAAAAATCATGCATAACTCTCAGAGTGTCACATTATGTATAGAATACCATTTAGCTATATACATTTACCTACACACAACAAAGTCTGGAAATATGGTCTAAAAAAGTCTGCTAAGGAGAATTTTCATAGGAAAGTAGAGGACTTTGCCAGCATGCTTGCTTTCCTGTCTCTTTCTTTGGTGTTTGAACTTCACACAATGAGTGGATACTGCTATTCACTATACCACAAAAACTACTTTGTTTAGAATTTGCAATATTGAGCAGATAATTTATTTTGCCTTCCAAAAATACTATATTATCAATCATATTTTAATATCTGGGATAATAACAATAACAAATATTTGTGGTGATCACATATTAGCATATTTTAAGTAAAAAGTTAGTAGGACACAGCCAGATAGATAAATAATTTTTACAGAGTAAGATCCTAACCTGGCCTCTGGGTTGGAATATCACTCTTGGGCATATACCCAAAGATGCTCAATGACAACACAAGGACACTTACTCAACTATGTTATAAGCTATAAACATAAGCAGTGAGTTCATGAATTTAACTGACAGGAAGACCCTGAATTGTGAAAGAAATGAGCATTACAGTTTTCACACATTGTACAGAGAGAATGTGTTCATGATATGTTTTCCATATACCAGCTAAAATTAAGCTTCTTAAAAGAGATTTTATCATTAAATTTTTCACTAATTCAATAATTGATCCTTGGGCTACATAATGTTCTCTGTCAAGGCACTGATGTCACCATCTGCTAATGTAATAGACAAAGTTGTCACGAATAAATAGCATGAATTACTTTTTAAATAGTTAAGTATTTATAGATCAAGTCCAATTCTGTTTAGAGATGTAGAAAAGATATAAGAAATGTATTTTACTATTGCTACATCCATTATAATTCTCAAAAAAGCCTCTGAAGCATAGCATAAAGTACAGTAAAATACCAAATTTGTATAATTCTAGCTGCATAGATCAAATGTTAATTTCACAGTACCAGAATAAAATTTTCATCAGGGCCATTTATAGCTAAAATTTATAACTTTGACTTTCAATCGGCTATACTGAACCATAATAAAAGTATTTATTGCTGATGGTATTCTACCTTTGGGACATATCCCATACAAGAACACTAAATAAATCTCTATCATACTCTCTCCTCTCAAAGCTCAGGGACCATTGCAGAAGTGGTGGAAAAACTCTAAGGCAAGGGATAGTTACAAGGACACATTTTCCAGACACAGTAGGACAGGGCAATAGTCAACCCCAGCAGTCACAGCGTGTACAAGACCGACAGAAATTCAAGCCAGGCAAAGTCACAGCATGAAAAGGGGAGGTGGCATAAAGTCCCACGCTAGCTAAGGAGTTATTGGCAGTTGATAACCGGTGGAAGAGGGAGGGTTTGTTTTCCTTAAAGATGTAATCCCTGGTATGTCAACTACACTTCAGTGGAAAGCCCCATATCCAACGATATTGTATGAAAGTGAGAAAAATATTAAACAAATTTTTTAAAAATGTTTTAATTATTAATAAAATTTCTTTACATTCTCTCTATTTTTCCCCTTCCCTCCCCTTCTCCCACTCTCCACTTCCCCAACTCACCCCACCTCACATTCCATCCATTTCTCAAAAGGGGTAAGTCAACCCAGGATAACATATCAAGTTGAGGCAGGACATTCCTTCTTTTTTTTAAAAAAATTTTTTTTTTAAAGATTTATTTATTTATTATGCATACAGTTTTACAGAAGAGGGCACCAGACCTCATCATAGATGGTTGTGAGCCACCATGTGGTTTTGCTGGGAATTGAACTCAGGTCCTCTGGAAGAACAGTCAGTGCTCTTAACCTCTGAGCCATCTCTCCAGCCCCGGACATTCCTTCTTGTATCAAGGCTGAGCAAGGCGTCCTACCATAAGGATTGGGATCTAAAACGCCAGTTCATGTAACTAGTATACTTCCTGGCCCTCTAGCTAGGGATCCACTAACAACCTGAATAGAACAACTGTCACCCTCATTTAGAGGGCCTAGTTTGGACCAATGCAAGCTCTCCAGCTGTCAGTCCAGAGTCCGTGAGCCCCCATTAGCTCGGATCAGCTCTCCCTGTGGTTTTCTCCATTGAACTCTTGACATTCCCCCATTTCCTCCTCTAGTTGTTCCTTATTCTCTTCAACTGAACTGCAGGCATTTGGCCAAGTGCTTGGCTGTGAGTCTCTGTATCTGCTCCCATCTGTCCTGGGATGTAGGTTCTCTGATGGCAATTATGAATCTGACTACAGAGGAAGGCTAGTTCAGGTTCCCTCTCCAGAACTGCTAGAAGACTTGACTAGGGCCTCCTTGCATTTTCCTGTGAATTTCTCTAGCACCAGGTTTTTCCCTAAGCCCATGATGGCTCATCCTATCAGGGTATCTCTTTCATTACTCACCCTCTGAGTCCCTCCTCCGACTTGGCCTTCTCAAACCCTCATTTCCCAACCCATCTCCTCTCCTCTCTCATCCTCTCTGAGTTTACCCAGGAGATCTTAACCATTTCCCCTTCCTGCGACATTCGGTGTGTATCCCTCTTAGGGTCCTCCCCTTACCTATCTTCTCTAATGTTGTGGAATCTAGCCTGTTCATTCTTTGCTTTGTGTTTACTATCTATTTATGAGTAAGTACACACTGTGTTTGTCTTTCTGCGTCCGGGTTACCTAACTCAGGATGATTTATTTCTAGTTCCATGCATTTGCCTGCAAATTTTATGATATCATTGTTTTGTTTTGGTTTTATTTTTACCATTAGTAACAGTCCACTGTGTACAGCCACTCTGGAAATAAGTATGGCAGTTTCTCCAAAAATTGGGAATCAGCCTTCCTCAGGACCCAGGAATATCACTCTTGGGCATATACCCAAAGACGCTCAATGACAACACAAGGACACTTACTCAACTATGTTCATAGCAGTTTTATTCATAACAGGCAGAACCTGGAAACAACCTAGATGCCCTTCAACCAAAAAAAGTATTTAAAAAATGTGGTACATTTACACAGCAAAGTATTACTCAATGGGGGGAAAAAAACCAACCAAACAAACTGACAAAAAACCCTAATTAAATTAAATGTAGAATGAATGTAAAAAAATAAAAAGGAGAAGAAAAGGAGCCTGTTATACAAACTCAAGCCTCTCACAAGTGCATGCTAACCCAGTGAGCTACATAATAAACCCAAAGCTGCATCACTGTTTTATCTAGATGTTTACAAGGTCTGTAGGGTAACTTTATATGGCCAGATCTACAACTAGCTTGTTTAAAAAGTCTCCACTTCTTCCTAAGAAAAATACTAAAGCTAGAAGTTTGTTGACAAGTTCAATTTTAGTTCAGTAGAGTAGCAGGTAGTTCACTCCACACAGAAAAGAGGAGAAAATACTGGAGACAATTCCTACAAGAAAGCATAGCCCAGCTAAGGCACTCCACTGCTCAGCTCTGGTTTTCTATAATCAAACTATTTACAAACTGAAACCAAAGGCATGTCAAAGGTTTTTATGTAAAGGATAAGAGTGTGTTTAACTCTGTCAACAAAATCTACTCAGGCTATTAGGATTGTAGGCCTTCACATATAGTAAGGTAGTGTGGTTGATATAGTTGATATGGTTGATATGGTAGTATTTGACAATGTTTTAGAAAAAAAGAACTATACACAGTAATTTGTTGACAAGAACCTAGAAAGCTATCACCTAGAAAAAGACTGGGACTATAGTGTGTGTGTGTGTATGTGTGTGTGTGTGTGTGTGTGTGTGTGTGTGTGTGTGTGTGTGTGTTGGATTTTTAGGGAAGTGGAAAGGGATGAGAGCAAATAAAATGTATGCTGTATAACTGGTTCACCATGCATTCACATATGATCTCAGGTTTTATTCTCAGGAGATGTCTACTTGAGAGAGAGAGAGAGAGAGAGAGAGAGAGAGAGAGAGAGAGAGAGAAAGAGAGAGAGAGATAGCAAAAAGTTTTAAATTAGATTACAAAATAAATAATGTGCTTCTATTTTCTCTAGTATTTTTCTCTGTGGTTGTGTAAAAGTTAGATCAGATACTTAATCACATGAGTGATCAAAGATGAGCAGTTTCTCAACTAAGGTCCAAGAATAAAAGCACATCACTGATTTCCCAGTGTGCTGTGATCCAAATACTCATCAGAGTAAGGAAAAGATTAGGTCATTATGCTAAATAAAATAAGCCATGGAACAAAAATTATAGTGTAGAATCTAAAAATGTCAAACTCATAAAGTAGAGAGTAAATGGTAGTTGACAGGAGTGTGGCTGGAAGAAAGGGTAATGGAGGGGAGGAAATGGGATGATGCTGGTAAAAAGACACACATCTTGGAAATGTATAATGAGCTGACTAATACTGTACTATATACTTACAACTGCTAAAAGTATAGATTGTTAACTTTTAATTTTCTTTGATAAAAATTACATATGTGTATAATACATTACATAATAACATATGAATATGATGCTTAATTAATACACTATCATCTCATATATTTCTGTTTTGTTTCTCTAGTGAGAATACGTAATATCACAAGAATAGATCTTACATGTTCTTACTACATCACATAGAAACAGAAAACCAAATGAGATGATGAATATGCTATGTCAATTCCTGCCTGCACTCATAACTGTAAGCATCAAAGTACAGTCACTGACATCTTAGGAATGAGAGAGGTGGTCTGTACAGATTAGAAGAAGCAGGATAATCCCAAGCAGGCCTGAGGAAAAGCTACCTGGCTGTAAAGACAAGACAGGGCAACTGGGATGTATTTACTGAGTAGTTGTCTTCCAGTCCCCACCTCAACACCTTCCCAATAAAGTTTTTAAGATTTTTTTTTCCTGTGCTCTGATTTTGTAAATTTTGTAAATGAATTTATGATCTGTTAAAGATAAAGTTATATTTTTCCCTGAGGTCTAACAAAATTTTATCACAGCAATATTTGAACTACAGTGTCTTTCAAATGGTAAGACCATGACCCAATATATATTTCTTATAACAAAACTAATTAAGGACCATCAAGAAGGCTAAGCAGGTAAAGTCAGAAGCTGCCAAGGGTAGAAAGAAAAGGCTAACCACAGCAAACTGTCTCCTGACATGAGATGCTCAGTCCAACACAAGTTAAGTAAATAAATGTAAAAACCACTAAGATAAAATGAATACATTATGTGCACAAGTCTTTTATTTTACTAACTCACTCTTAAAGTTAAGCTTCCAGGTCTACTTTGTAATGCCCATGAATGTCCCTTAAAAGGGAAAGCTGAGAAAGTGTCCATTGCTCAGAGTTTGACTACAAACGAATGAAACATGACTGTAAGAGGCCAATTTAATTTTTCCAGAAGATGTGATTGGATTCTTACACACACTTTTACAGTTCCATTTCTGAAAAAAATTATACAATGGAACATTGATGAACAAGCACATATCTGATGCCAAAGAGCTCCCAACAACTTCCTTGGGGATTTATGAATGCCCAAGGACTCACTTGATCATTAAGCAGACATGCCAACTTAATAAATAAGACAATTGCACCATTTGGACATCATCTCACAGGAGAAGATCATGGTATACTTTCTTTAATGTTTTGTTTTGCAATAAGTTTGGCAGAAAAAAAATAGAGAAAGATTATTAATTCATAGTTCTTGTCTCCTATAGTTCTGAAATGTCTGACCAATTATGATCCCAATAACCCAAATCTTAGCTAGGCTCAGGCAAAAGAGTCTAATTTTAGCCAGACCTTATAACAAAAATCTGAATCAGATAAAATGAGTACAGTAGGATAAGGAGATGGAAAATGAAAACAAAAAAAACTAAAGTCAACTGAACCTACTAATGATGGAACTGTTAACAATGCACCACCACAATCCATCCAAAATGAGAGAAATAAACGGATATAATGAAATGCATAGATGAAATGCAAAAAAGAATATTTTATTTACTAAGAATATTTGGGCATGCCTCATGATGAAGATCAGACTAACTCTTAATGCTTTTCTTTTTCTGATTATCTTCACATATCATTATTTTGTTTCCTAAATGGCCATTACTGAATAATTAAGGAGCAACCAGTTGACTTAGTTTTTCATATGATTCTTGTATATTTTAGGCATTTTCATATAGCTACACCAAGATACACTAGAGTAACAACACAGAAACCCGTATTGGGTGCAGAAGGATTGAGAATGTTTTCCACTTTGGAAATCACAACCATCATGGTTTCTGTCCCCCCTAAGACATCATTATTACTTTCATATGATTTATTGCTGAACAGTATGGGGGACAGTGCAAAGATCCTCTGCCAAAATCCCATATGGCATATAACACAAGCCAAACTGTGAAAAACTCATAAATGTGGGCAGATCAGTTTCATCAAAGAAAGGATTAAGAGGGTTCCAGAGACCAAACAGGAAACTCGCCAGATACTTTTTACAGTCATGTAATTCCAGAGGAACAACAATGGCTACAGCCCTTTGCTGGACGCAGGGTACAAAGCAAGGAATCAGGCAGAGGCAATGGGAAGCACTATCAATTGGCCCTGTTCAGTTTTTGATGTATTTACCATTTCTTTTTTTCCTGGAAGGAAACTAAAATCAATGTCATTTCTAATGCTTTCACAAGAGATAGCTGTTTCTTGAAAAGTCACTTCAATGCCTCCTAAATATTATTTTAAAAATTCCCTTTAAAATATAGTAAAATTTCCCCTAAAATCAATAAACAAACATTTCTTTTATTTTATATGTTTCCACATACATTTCTATAATGTTGAATGTTCAGACATGTTTTTCTGAATTTGAACATAAATTATGTGCAAAATAAACATGGTAAGATTAAAACTAACATGCTCTATAAGAAGACCTAAAGCAAAAGTTTAGGGCGAAAATGTAAACAAAATCCAGAGAAGAACTAAGAACATCAAACCTGAAGAGAAAAAAAGAAATTAAAGAACATGTAGAAGGAAAGATAGTATCTGCTGTCATAGTGTCTGAGCAGCATAAAACCCTTGCTGCATAAGCCTGACAACCTGAATGAGAACCCAGGAACCTGCTGCAGTGGGAAGAGATAACTAAGTACCTCTAACCTCTGCACATGCACTATGGTTCACACTCACACACACATGAATACGCACATACACATATACTATACACATATGCACACACATATACAGCATACATACGTATCCTACCTCACACACATACAACACCCCCCACACATGCACCCCAACACTCTCACCACACCCCCCACATACTCACACCACACCCTAAACCCTCACACATACACAGGAGTAGTCTTTGAATTTTGTATTATTATTTTATGTGAATGAGTGACTTGCCTGTGTATATGTCTATACACTGTGTGTACCTGGTACTTGAGAAGGACAGCAGAGGGCATCCAATCTCCTGAAACTAGGGGTATAAGTGGTTGTGAATGGCTATGTAGGTTTTAGAAACTGAAATCAAGGCCTCTGAAAGAGCAGACAGTGCTCTTATCCACTGAGCCCATGTTTCTGCACCAATAAAAGCATGTGAACATGAGAATGCATGTAAAGTTGTTTTAGATGTGCTTAATGCAAAGTACTGAAGACAAGCTTAAGCAGCAGAATGAGTTGATAGTCCAGAGAACTCTAAACAACAGAAGATATACATGCACTATAATGTAGATAGTATTTAAATTCATATCGCTGTAGAATAGACGAGGGAAATAACAGTTATACTTTTGGATGATTTATCTGATAGGACAGGGTGTAGTGAGAAGTGCTAAGAATCAAAAACATAACTAAACAAATATAAAAGAGGAAAGATGACATTGAAAAAGGCATGTGGGTGAGGGGCATGTAGCTCAGTGGTAGAGTACTTGCCAAACGTGGGCAAGGCCCTGAGTTTAATCCTTAGCACTGAACAAACAAACAAAAAAAAAGGTAGATGGTTGCAAACATAATAAAATAAGAGAAAGGAAAACACATGTGATCTGGTTTGTACACTTATGAAAGGACCAAGATTAAAGAACTAGTTTTAGATAAATATGCATTTCTGTCATTTACGGAAAGAAGGAACTATATAAGGGAAGTTACCTAGAGCAAAGAATAAGAAAAGTCAGTCCTGATTGGGATGAGGAGACCTAATATATGCACTGCCAAAAAGCTGTAAGAAAGTAAATTTCCTGGATTTTGTCAGCTTAGAATTGACAGCACCATGAGTGCAGTGGGCATCTGATGAAGAGAGCTCACAGAAACCATCTCAAGTCTACAACCCCCTCAAGTGGGGATGGTGACTGGTATGGTTGAGAACTTAGCTGTCTCTCAAAAGAACCATGTGGTGAAGGTGCTTATTGGGAGGTACTGGACTCTTTAGGGGGTGTAGGTTTGTGGAAGATGTCACATGACTTGTCATGTCCACCCTGTCACCCTTGTCCTCTTTGTCATAGTAAGGGAAGTGGCTTCTCTTCACCTTCATTCTTAGAGTGTACCCCCCTGACTATGAGGCTCTGCTTTATCTTGAATATAAAAGCAACAGATTTAGACCATCATGGACTCAAGCCTTTGAACCAATAAAACTTCGTTCTGAATAAATTGTTTCAAGTATTGATGGCTGTAGGAAGCTAACACATCTTAAACCCATTCGGAGAAAAGAACAGACATAGCAAAGTGCACTACAAGAAACCCATGAAAAAGGTGGTGTGAACAGAGCACTGAAACACACAGAAAGAAGAGGAGGAATAGAAATAGCAACTACTACACCCTTTGAGCTGATCAGCAGCTGAGAGTTTCTAAGTGGACTTAGTCCTACAAGGACGCTTTGCTTGAGAGAACATTTTAGAGAATGTTCTTTTAACAGAAGACAAAGAGGGCAGTGGCCTAACTGAATGCTGACAAAGTAGATGCAGGGTCAGCGCTAACCACCACATTCACTTCATGTTGCATGGCCCGGCCGCACCAACAGCTGGTTAAGAGACCAACTGAAATCCTGTCAGCTAATCAGTAAATAACAGAAATTAATATGCATCTTTACCTTCTTGTGATTCTTGTAAACGTTTCTGTGAGCAAATCCCTTTCCACAAAGCTTGCATTGATAGGGTTTATCTTCACTGTGGATTACTTTGTGGGCGCCTACTTGATCAAGCCTCTTGAATGATTTGTTACAGATCTCACAGTTATAAGGTCGCTTTTCTGTGAAAAAATGAGTGGAGACAATCTTACAACTATACAAAAGTCAAAGGCCAAAGGGAATCATGTTTTCCTGCAATTACTTCTTATGCATAAACAAACAAAGGTATGATCAGACAAGCAGAAAAAAATGTCTTTCATATAGTTCATCTATGTTAGACATGCAATATTCACAAACAAAAACAAAATGCTTATCCTCCTATAGCTAGTTTTAAAGTTAAACCCTTGAAATAAAAAAAGTTTAAATTCAAAGCACAAATTCAATTTCTACGTGAAAAAATAAAAGTGTGTGTTTTAATGAAGTCCTCATGATGAGAGATCTGCCAAGGACAGAGATAACCTATGTAGTGGAGCTTCCTATTTGCAGCCAAAGAAAAGTGTTCAGCAGGTTATAGCAGTCACATTCATGGGCTTGGCATATCGTGTTAACAACTAAGCAAACAACACTGTGCAAATCAAACAAAGCACCCCTGACAGCCAATAGTTTTCCACTACTGACTTTAACTCACTAACATTCTTTCTCCAAAGCAAGAGGATGTTCAAAAACATGTATTTCAATATACTTAGACTATCACCTTCCTGAATTCTTTAAAAGGATACCATAAGGCAAAATTATTTTCAATACATTTTTAGTGTCTTGGTAAATGAAAAAAAGCCCAATACTCAATGTTTAAACAAACATATAGCTTAAGAATTTTTCTCAAAATATCTATATATTTCTCTATTTAATGAGTACCATAGCTAGAATACAAAAGTATCTATAAACATAATAAAAATAATTGTTGAATCTCCATCAAATGATAGTCACTCACATTGCACTGCAAAGACCTTATTTAGTCTTTGCAGTGCAATGTGAGATGTGCTTTTATATGCTGTATTGGTTAATTATTGGTTTATAAAGAGACTGTTTTGGTCTATGGCAAAGCATCGTAGAAGCAGGTGGGAAATTTGAGTATAGATAAGAAAAAAAAAGGGGGGGGGCAGAGTCAGAGATGCAATCCAGCTGCCCAAGAAGCAGTATTTAATGGAACATAGGTAATTGGAAATCTACATGGCAAAACACAGATTAATAAAAATGGGTTAAAATGCAAATACTGTCTAGCAATAAGCCTGAGCCATAGGCCAATATGAGCCTTTGTGTGTTTTTTGTGGGACTATGGGTCTCTGGGTTAGGACTTTGGCTCGGATAGGCCAGAAATTTTTCATTATAAATAGCACTCCACTGATTATATAAAGAAATTAATATTTATTAAGTTTTATGAAACATTCTCTGAGACAGTGATTCTTGGAAAGTTGAACTGTTCCATGTGGAAATTTATTCCAAGCCCACAGGAGAACAAATAGGAAGAAAATACAGTGTGCCCTGGGTTTTAGACTGGCCTGGTCATGCCCCTACATGGGTCCTTAAGACTTAAAAGCCATACTTCTAAGTCAAGGTAAATAATGCCTGATCCTACCCCAGCAATGCTTTTGACAGATACCAGCATGCCATGTCACAGATAAAAAATAAATAACAAAACCTAAAGAAACTGAGGGCCCAAATTAAACAGTGATTTTTGAAGGAAGGTCTTTTATATCCTGAAGCCAAACAACCTTTGCTTTATAACTAGACAAAAACCTAGAAATCATATGACTAAGCTAGAACTTATAGCCAGGGCTTCTGATTACTCCTTTTCAGTTTCTTGAACAAGATAAAGTAATTCTTTTGCAATGATTTGAATATTTGCAAAAAGTATACTGCTAGATGATGATGGTGAAGACCTTTAATACCAACACTTGGGAGGTAGAGGCAGGTAGATCTCAGAGTTCTGAATTTGAGGCCTGCTTGGTCTACAGAGCAAATTTCAGGAAAGCCAGAACTACATGGAGAAACCCTGACTTGAAAACAGCTAAAAGAGAAACAAAACCTCAAGAACAACAACAAAAAGAAAGAAAGGGAGGAAAAGAAAGAAAGAATATGAGAGAGAGAGAGAAGCAAAGAAGTACATAGTTCACCTGAGTGGGTAATCATGTGACGTTTCAGCTGATTAGCAGAAATAAACTTTTTCATACATTCTTGACAATCAAATATCTCATGAGTCTGAAAAAACATCAAATTGACAGTTAAAATAGTTATTAAAAACTAATTAATTCTACAGAGCTGAGACAAAAATGCAAACATATGGACAGTTACTAATGTTGGGCCCATGCTGCCCTAAGTCCACTTCATGTACATGAAATGCCATACCATGCCATATTGTGTAGCTTATGCATCATTAAGAGAAAATGGTCAGTGTAAAACATGCAGTATAGCTGTCCTATTTGTGTGTAGTAAATATGCAAACTCTTAAAAAAAAGTTCACAACCAATATATATTAACTTGTTTTATACATAAAATTTAGAGTGGGCTGTATGTGTTACTTGCAAATATAATATTCTTTTTACAGTAGCCATTAACACTTCAAATGTAAGAACAGAGAAAATTGTCAGTAACAGTGAAAGGGCAGTAAGAAGCTGATCTGAAGGCACTAGTTTCACCATTAAGTTCCACATGACAGGAGGTCCACAATAAAAAGGATGAACCATATAAAGTAGCCTATACATACAATGACTGAGTCTAAAGATCTAAAACTACATATACATGTTATAGCCAAGTAGTGTGTTAATAATGGTGAGGCCAGGAATTTTTAGTTAAAGGAATAGATTACAGGAGCTCTGACATGGGGTCAGGGGTGATAAAATTGTGAGATGTAAATGTGAAATTGTTTCACTATTGTGACTGTTTTACCACATGTGTAACGCATGTTATATTGTATATTCTAAATATAGATGAATGAAATATATTCTGAAAAACATGTACTCAGAACACAGCTTTAACACAAGCTATAGCACCAATAACTAAGGAGTTTCAACATGAGGAAGAGGTTCAACTCTAGGCGGCTGACTGCACAAAGCCCTCCTTGGAAACTCTATCACCCACCCAATGAGCAAGGGCATCAAAGGTGGTTCTGCTGATGGTACAATAATTAACTATAGACAAACAAATCCTTCCTTAGAGTGCCACAACTGTGTCTGTCACTGGGAATAAGTAGATGCCACTGAGGAAAAGAATAGCATGACTGATTCATGCATTAGCGGAGGGTGAGGCTATCATGAGATCTAAGCATCTATGGCAGAAGACTGAAAAGAAGAAAGCTGGAGGCAAAAAGCCAAGCGGTCCAGGGCCTGTCAACTGACCTGGTCTATACCATGGCAGATCTCAGCTTAAAGATCCTCCTCTAACTATTTTACTCTTTAGTGAGCCAAAACATGTGAGAACCAGGAAAAAGCAGAAAAGCAGGCAGTCACTGACAGACATCGGTCCCTAAGGCTCTGACTTCTATACATGTGGAGATTCATACACACCCAATCCTAAGCAGGGACACATGGCAGCCTGTGTACCTATAGGTGGGAGAACTGGGAACCAGGTGCCACAGGCAGGCTCTCTCTGTCAAACACTTATGGGGGAATTAGGCTAAACACAAAAGTTCAAGAAATAAGGACAGGATATGTAATGTTTCTTTAAAACTAATAAGTTGAAACATATTCTTAAACACTGCATGTACAATATATAATTTTATAATAACAATATAGTTTAAAATGACAAATCTGTGTCATAAAAGTGAAGATTTTATTTGTAATATTCAAATTTTATTGCTGCATAAAATGTTAAAAAATAATGAATAAAATAAACATTACATAAAATACTGCAAAACACACTTATTTATCCAATTTTTAACTCTTGTAGTTTCTGAAACATTTTTCAAAGTTAAGCTAATGAAATAGGTAAATTTCAGCACTTAAAAGCTTTTTTAATTAACTACCCTATTTATAGTGGAAAATTAAGGCCATGAATATTTTCAAAACTTCTAACAAAATTTAACAGACAAATAGCAGTCAATACTATTTAATTATAATTAATGTTTTTTTTAAAAAACAAACAAACAAAAACCTGCATTGTTAAATTGCTAATTTTCCATGCTTATTTTCAGAGTGATAACTTACTATTTGAATTCCTAGATAAATAACATCAAATAGCAATCATAATGTACCTTATTACATACAGGATAATAAACTGTAATATAAGAGTATACTATGCCGTAATTTAGTATTGTCATAAAGCACCATCTATTGTCAGGGAGAAATACTGCAACCACACTCTATTAGACATCAGAGCTGGCCAACTAAAATGGTTGACATTTTTGGCAATACTAAAATCTGCCATGTATAGAGAAGGGCTTTGAGGGGCTACTCTAGAAAATAGGGAAATCTACTTGAGCTAACAATTTATTAAGATTATGCAAATATTCATAAATTCAAGTCACAGCTGTGCCTAACAGTTATAGCTTTTTCTCTAGCAAGTTATTGTTTTATATATATTTTAAAATCTATAGAAAATAAGGTATTATTCAGGAATAGGCTCCATGACTAAGTTTGCTAAAACATTCTGTTAAAATATCTGAATCATCATCATCTAAGATTAAATAGTCCCAGGAAATAAATCATAGATTTTCAAACACAGGCTTTTGGAAACACATATGCCAACATATTTAATATTTTTGCTTCAGACTAATTCTCATTCCTAAAGCCCTAGTCCTAGCACTCTTAAGAGAGAGAGAGAGAGAGAGAGAGAGAGAGAGAGAGAGAGAGAGAGAGAGAGAGAGAGAGAGAAAGTACTGCAGGACCTTGGGAGATTCATGGGCAAAGCATAGTCTGTGCAAGCAAGAAGTTCCAAGTTCAAATTCCCAATTTCCAGAACCTACAGAAAAGCATGTCTGCAACACCAGTTCTCCTGTGATGACACTAAGGCAGGGAAAGGGCATCCCTTAGAAGCTCAGGAGCCAGGCAATCTGCTGTCTGCAGGAGAGAACAAGAGTCTGCCTCAAGCAAAGCAGAAAGTGAGGACCAACAATGGAGAATGCCTCCTTTAGTCTCCACATGTGTGCATGATGTGTGCTTGTCTGCACTCACATGTACACACACACACACACACACACACACACACACACACACACACACACACTGCAAAAAGTTGGAGCTTAATGAAAACCCAAAGCCAGATATCAAGGAAAAGCTGGAACATCCGAGAAAAAAAAAAAAAAAAAGACCACAATCAATTATCACCCAGCCAACTTCTCAGGCTGAACAGGGTAAATGCTATCTTCAAGAGTCCTCCACCTGGCTGGTAGCTTCTACAGAATGGCTGAATCTCTGTCCCTCCTGCCTTAAATATCCTCCCTGCCCAGTTGCTTCACTTCTGGGTTCAACTCTGCTTCATAATCCTAGAGTTAGGATTAAAAGTGTAAGCTACTGCTGTTTGGTTGTTAAGCCTTGAGCTCACAGAAATACAAAAAGATCTCTGTCTCTTGAGTGCTGGTATTAAAGACATGGGTCACCACTCTCTGACTCTCATGGCTTGACTGTGGGTGATTATGTTCTCTGATATTCTAGGCTGAATTTATTAAATATAAAATATACCAACACACAAACATACACACACAATTTAAGGGGTAGAAATAGAAGAAAAGTATCTAGACTGGCATTCTGTAGCATCTGCACACATACTAAAGTCTGACTGCTATTGGGCAGAATAGCCTGGAACAAGAATGACACCCAAATTTAAGAGGCATATTATATCTTCAAATCTATAAATATCTATAAAATCACTAATTGAATACTGCAAAAACTAAAAGAATAACCAGAAAATGCTAATCAATTAAATATCCCTACTCAGAAATGAGAAATCCAGCCTAATGGAGAATTACTGGCAGAAAAATAAACTAGGTCTTTATTTTCAATCCATTATTTCTCTTAAGGTGATAATAAAACTCTATCTCCAAGAGACAATTTCACTCATGTCAACAAGATAGTAACTATTTCATATGTCATAATTTAAATCCATGAACACTGGGGGACTATTAGTTGAAAAGTAATATGAACTTTAAGTCTTACCAATTACTATGTAATAAATTAACATACAAATTCATAAAAAGTATTTTACAAATCACAATAAAGGTGAAATTTTTACACTTATCAGCAATATCTCCTCTTCTCTAGATATCAAGTAACTGAAATTTTTCATGTCCTCAGATATACTAAATATTTAACACATTAAATCAGGAGTTATTGTGGACTCTATTATCACATAGATAGTTTTATACCAAGTGAAATTATAATATGTATTCATTTTAATAAACAAGGCAAACTCTTAGCACAGAAATGTATGTTTTTAAATCACTGATTTATGCTTCCTGAGCAAACACTAACTGAAAGACCTTGAAAGTTGGTGGGTGCTCTGTGGGAGTCAGTTAGCCATGACTGCTGGCATTAAACAACCTGCCAGCTAACTATGAAGAATACAACTATTCTGCAGTTCACTCTCCTGCACACTGCTTCTTTTTGTAGAACACCTTGTCCCTGGCTAGGTAAGTTCTGTCTTAATATAACACTAAGCAAGTCATAGGGCAGATCATAACTGAAGGCCTTACAGCCAACAGGCTCTCACCCACCTTCCTGTGCTCCTGAAGGCTTGACAATGAAGTGCACCTTCTATTGCACACTGAACATACAAGTTTTCTCTTAGGATCACCTAAGACAGGATGAAACACCATCACAAATTAACTGAGGTTGACCCAGTATCCACTCCACAGGATTTCATCATCACAATTTACAATTCTATTTTGTTATACTCAAAGTTTCTTTTTAAACTTGAAAGTCCTCAGATCATCAGTTTCTTCTATACATATCACATAAACATTTCACTTTTCCTCTTAAGTCTTTAGAAAAAAAAAAACTTACCACAAAAAAAATCTGAACAAAGTTAAAATAAATCAAATATGCTTTTAAAAAGAAAGGTAAATATTAATTCATAAATTTAATTTTTCCATCTCCTTACCATTCTTTTTATTGTTATTCACAAACTATTCTTTCAGTAATAAATGCATGTAGAATTTTAGTCCACACATCATTAAATAAGTATTAATAAACAGTATATTCAAAAAATCAATCACAATAATACATTACACTAGTATTTTACGCTGTTAGAAAATCAAACCAAGACTACATTTTGTCTTCTTTTTACATAGGGGCTCATTTCATATTTCAAACTTCACAGTGACTAAAGAAAAGCCTCAAAATAGTTTCAAAATGCAGTCATAGCTGAATTATCGATACCAACACAAATAACTTCAAAATGATATTTTATAATTTTAAGTGATTGATTTATAGACTCCCAGAGTAAATATTTAATAGAATGCAGCACCCCGTGTCCATCAGCACCCAAAACAAAGTGAAAGAACCCATATCTATTCTCACTCCAACCTCAGTGACATGCACCTGTGACACCAAAACCAGTATCACCATGACATATGTATAACTACACCTATGACAGGAAATCTAATACTTAGAAAAAGAAAGCTAGGAGTTTTCATCCTGCTTTTCAAAATACCAAGATATCCATGGTAACAGCAGGTAAATTTAACCTGTCTAAAGTTCTCTACAGATTACACAGCCAAAAAATTAGTTTGGTGATTAGAACAGGGATTCAAAATCAAAACTCTTCCCACAGCAAGATGAACATTAGCCTTCTTGTACTTGTTCATCCGTCTGCACGTATATCACAGAAAGATCACCAAGAAAAAAACATTCCATCTTTCCAACACCTGTTGTTTGGGACTGTCCATGTTCCTGGCATAGTTCTTTATGACTCACCACAGCTCTTCTTGAGGCCAGGCCCTGGTCTGCCCATAAGGCAGGAGAAAGGAGTGGAAATGAGAGAAAGAAGTTGACATCTCCAACCATCTCATTCCACTTCACCCTCCAATGCCTGCTTCTGCTTTAGTACCAATCTCCCATCCTTACTCTTTCTTCCTTACATCTTCATTTTTTTATCTTGTAACTGGAATATTGGATTCATATAGAGAAATATAGAAATAGCTTATGAGGATACAGAAAAATGTGATTTCTCATAAACGCCCCACTGTGTTAGTATCCACTATGTCCAGAGACTTTTGGCTCCCTATATGCAGGTATGCATGGTTTTCAACTTTCTAGAGGGCTGGGAATATGATGATAGAGTTCAGTGGCAGTAGTCACAGAAGCAAGGTTAAGAAAGCCATTTAACCACATTTACCTACAAACCTACCCACCATATACTATTGTTTCTACAAATAGAATGATTTATTCCTGTTTAAATATTCAGTTTCTCTTCCCCAATCTTCTATAGTGCATATCGGCTAACAAAGGCATGTTTCACCATCATTCATTATCGAAGTAACAAGGTTTCCTAGTTCCTTGAATACCTCTGTTCTGCTATGCAGAGTCCCCAACCATACGTGAGTGCTGCTCTCCTTGCAATAATAGGAAGTATTCTCCCCATAATTCCTACTTTAGAGTAAAGGGGAGAAGCATAAGAGAGCCTATGGATGAAAAAATAAAATCATGTACCAAACCAAATAGGAGGTGTACATGGAGACCGTAGCTAAAATACAGCAGCTTTCAGATCTTATCACAACTTGCACCATGGAATAATGATGATGAAACAAAATCTTCATGTATAAATTGTTTCCTGCAAAATTACCACAAATGCCCCAAAGCTGCAATAGTAAGCAACTGAAGGCCAATTACAAGAACACTCAAAAATTACACTATAAGCACAGCAGGAAGACCATATGTCTAGTTATGAGGTCAGAAAAGTTTCTAGAGTTGTAGCATCCATCTGGTTTTTCACTTAGTTCAGCAAAGTTGACTTTATACTGACATAAAAATTTAGTTAAAATTCGTTGCAGACAAAGATGGAGAAAATTAAGAACAGCATTTTATCCAGAACGGCATTAAGGGAAAAAAAAAAGGCAAATCTATCAAAAAGTTATGCCTGCTTCTGCCATCATATGAAAAGCACCAGTATATTTTAAATTCAATGGGGAAGTCATTTTCCATATACCAGCCATTTGTTCTTCAAAAAGAATGCCACAAAACAATGCTGGGACGTCTTGATAATTGGCACCTCTGAGGGTTAGCTCACAAAGCTTTACCTTCTGCCATCAGAGGGCTTCTCATGGCTAGCACTACGCAGGCCTGGTCAGTGTGAAGTAAGGCTGGCAGGCACACTCAGGCTAATCTCTTGTCATCTAATTATTAAGTCAGTTATTTCTAGGTAACAGAGATCCTGATGCTGGGTATCAAGCACTATTTTCACCTAACTGAGAATAAACAAGAAAGGAGAAAAGAGTTCCCCCATCCAGAGGTGGACATCTACTGACTTCCCAGAGTGGTGGGTAAAAGCTAATACATGAGAAAAGTACATGCACAGAATGATCATGATTTCCTTGGGTCTGAAACTCCTTTACAGGAGAGACAGCAAAGAAGAAAAAAGGCCCCATGGTGAAACAAATATCACAAACCAAAATAATCACTGATGGCTGAGAAATCCTAGGTGACAATCAAAAGCTATATTTGTTTTACTGGTTGGTTAACAATGACAAGGAGGTAAGTGTTTTCTGAAAATTCAAATATATTCAACTCCATGCCAAAATATAGTTAGGAATTTTCTCCAGTATAAAGCAAATTCAAACACTAAAGACACTGAATGATCCTATAAAAATATTAAGGCAGAAGTACATGCTTCATGGTTTCAAAGTACAATTACAAAATTTATCAACTAAAATAGTGAAGTGATCAAACAATATACCTGAGTGACAAGAACAGCTATAAGTGTGAGCTTGGTTTACAGCAATGATTAACTCAGACATGAGGAAAATGATAAACACTGCTGAGATCAACTTGAAAAATGGTGTTCAGTGAAACACACAAACAAGTAAGATGTGCATTGGTGGGAAGCATACTGGGAAGCCTCTTACAATCGAGAATTACAAAGAGATCCCGTGGACTGGGGAGAGAGAGCCCAGTTAGTAGGACTGTCTGATGCCTCCTCACCAGTGTGGACATTTTCCTGGTGCCTTTTCAGGGCATCCTTGCTTTTCAGCCTCTTTCCACAGCTGTCGGCTTTGCACACAAACCTGGCATCCCCTCGGCAAGCCTTCTGGTGCTGCTCAAAACTATAAGACAAGTAGCAAGGGGAGCAGAAGAAATAATGAAGACATACCTACAGATTTCACACATCACAGCAGGCGTCTGTAACCATGCCTCCTAGGACATGCTTCCTACAGGAGTCTCAGGGTCATTTCATGCATTAATTATGATGGGAAGAAAGAAGTATTTAAATTCTTTGATTTACTTAGTATAATGCTGATTAACTCCAAGAATGAAATTATGCCTGCAAAGATGAACTGAAAATGTAAAAGCCACTTTAAAACTAGACACTAAACTTCAGTGCTGAGCTGGAAGAATTGTAAACAGAACCCATAACCCAGAAGCTGTGGCAAATCTTTTAGGATGCTTCTGGCTATACAGTGAGGAACACTGAGGAAAAAAGAAGGAAAGCCAGAGTGCTGGGTGACGCTCCCATCCTCTTGACACCCTACCCATAACCCTCTACATTTTTATTGGTACCTTATAAATAAGATACAGCTGTATTCTAAGATACAGCTCAAATTATAACACAGTGCAATAAAATACATATAAAAGCTGAATAGAATACAGGTTAAGGTTACTTATTTAAAAGCATATAAGTTTTGCTTTGCCTTTTTAGAAGAAGTTAATAAAACCTCAACATGTTTGAACAACCCTAAAGGTGTAATTTTTCTACAGATTTTTTACATGTAAACACAATTATTTTCTCATTTCATAAGCAAAAGCTGATACACATAAAATATAGAAATGCCATATATATATATATATAGTTGGTAGGTAGATGGATGATGTATGTATGTATGTATGTATGTATGTATGTATGTATGGATGGATGGATGGACGGACTGGAATGAAATGGCATACTTTGAAATTTAACAAAATAAAAAGTAAGCATTAAGTCTAGAATATGTTTTACTCATGGAAGGTGACAGTCTGCTAAGTGTAGCAGTTTATAGTATCTATACATTCTCTCACTTTTAATAACTATGATCTTTCAAAATGTTAAAATACAGGCTAATTTTATATGTTGTAAACATAAGTGATTACAATAGGTGAAAGGTAAACTTATGTAACCCATCACACTGTCACATTCTGACCTATTTATTTTCAAAGTACTCTTCCAAGTCACTATGAAATGGCTGGTGTTTTCTATCCATTAATTATCCCTACACTAACACATCCATTACTTAAACATTTTTAAAACAAATAAGAGAGCAAATAATTGACACTTGGTAAATAACCCCAATGCACTGATTAATTGTGCATATATAAATTTCAAAATAGTAAATCATCAAGCACAATGTTAATGGCAAGTATCAAACAGGAAAGAGCTACCATAAATAATATTTACCTGTAAACCTCAAGATCAGAGTACGTAAAACTCAGAGAAGATGAACTCATAACAAAGTAGGCTGCTCTCCACTCTCCCACACACACATAGGTACATGCTCGCACACAGACACACACATATTCAGAGCAGTGTCAAGCAAAGTGAAAAGTCTTAGTGTCTGTTGATAAGCTGAAACACCCTGAGCATACGCACTGTCTCTGCAAGGCCTGCCTCACTGGGAACTTCTTTCCGCAGCTCTGGCATTTGAACTCTTTCTCTGCTGTGGGCTTCTGGTGCAAGGTCTGCTGGTGCTGTGTAAGGATCTCCTCACTGGAAAAGCTCGATTCACACTGTGGACAGGCATAGTCCTCTTCACAGTCCATGTGACCTGTGCAAGATAACAACACTAGAAGTCACATTTTTTTTTTTTTTAATTTCAAAATCAAAGTCACTGTGTCAGCTACAGTCAATTTTTATTTTTTATTTTTTAACAAATGTAACAACCATTGTCCTCTTTGGACAGAAAAAAAAATGTTATCAGAAAAACTATTTTTAAAATCATTTTTATTATGTTCACAGAAGCAAAAAAAAAAATAAAATTTAATCTCCAGTTTCCTTTTAGCATTAAGGTTTCAGATCAAAGAATGATAATAAATGCTGAGCACAAAACAAAACTCTTCCAGGAAAATGGGTCATTTTCAGATCACTCTGTCCTTGTCAAGGAGAAAAAGGCAACAGACATAAACTATCTTGAATTTCCAAAGGAGAATCTCACACATATTTGAAGTAAAACACATCATGAAAACAGTGATATACCTTAAACTTATGAGTAAGAAAAATAACAATTTGGAGTAATGCCCGAGTCCTCACTGCTAATGTGAAAAGAACTTTTAAGGGGGCAAAGGCTACCCCTTAAGGCGACCTGCCTACTTTACAAGATGCCTGGGTGTCTGCCCCACTCCCCAAATACTAAAGAAAGTCAGAAAAAAAAGAAAAGAAAATAGTAATGACTGTGGCTGGTGCCGTGGGTGAAGCACTGGAGAGCCCCACCCAATTTCTTCAGGATGCCAATAATGCTGGATATTCTTAAGTGATTATCCAGTAAAATGAGAATTAAAATGTATTAAATACGAACAAATTAAGATAACCAATAATGCCACCCTGAAGACACAGTTGATGCATGCCAAAGCCTCATTTGTTCAGTCTGTGAAGAGCAGCATCTGTGATCATGCCTCATGTGCACTTCCATTGCTTTTTCCCACTTTTAATTCAAGTCATTTACATACTTAAGGTGCCGTGCATGTAATCAAACTACACTGGTAAATAGTAGGTGACATCTTTGTCTCTATAGCTAGGGTTTTGTATGCTTCAGACACCAAATGTACTGGTACCTGACTTTGAATGTTTCCGAATTCTGAAGAAGAAATTTCAGACTGTTTTTAAGTATGTACTACAGCCCAAGTAGACACAGTGTGCTGCAACAGCACTATTGTCATGTCTCTCAAATTTTCTTCATGGCAAGAATATAAGACCCAGCAATAACTGACTATGTCACAGCTGTCGACAGCCAATGGGTATTTGTCCCTAGACTGGGTTTCACTGAAGTTACTGGTCCCCAAACTAGGACAAATTAGCAATCCTGCCAGCTCCTGTGACCAGAATACAAGTTGATTGCCATAAGGTTCAGATTCTCACAAGATCTCACAAGACAGAGTCCAGGGACCATTTCTCCAGGACAGAGCAGAGCCACCTGCACATCTAACCAAGTAAGCATGAAATTAAGCCCTCAGAACTTAAGCGACCTCCTTACTGGCCTAGGATTTTAAACTGATGATTGGCAGAGACAATGCAGAAGTAGACAGCCCTTCACTGTATTTCAACAGTGACAAAAACCAGAGCTGCCTCCCCTACCTTAGCCATCCTTCAGGACAATCATTATTTATCCCAAACATTTTTCTCCTGCTATTCAGAAGAGAAGAATAGTTGTAACAAAAACTATTTTAATAACACCAAGTCAAACACACAAGTATAATTCACATAATTTCAACTGCCTTCCTCTTTAATGTCTCTGTCTTTAGATCACTGAACAAAGATGCGGTACCTTTGCTTCCAGCTGCCAACTGTCCCTCAGAGTGGCCAATGTTGCCTTCTTTGGTCATGGTCAGAGCTTGTTGCCTCTCCTCCTCTGCCTCCACATCACTATCCAGGTAGCCAATCAGAAGCTCTGTATCAGTGTCTATATCATCAACTGCCAAGTAGAAAATATTTTCTCCTTCCTGAAACAAAGTTTAAAAATCCTGAGGCACCATTAGCTTCTAATGTCAATCTAGAAGTTGTTTTAAGATTACTGACTGTGTTGTATTGATTATGCACACCTGTCAGCACCCAGAACATGGAAACAGGATGGTCATGAACTCAAGGTTAGGCTCACAAAGTAAGTTCAAGGCCATTCTAGGCCTACAAGAGACTTTGTCTCAAAACACAAACAAGAAAACAAACAAATAAATACTATAATGAGATAACTGAGGACTGTGGACCCATGAAAAGTTACTATTATTTTTTCTTTATCTCTAGTTAGCCTGGATGTTAACAAATATTCAAGTCAGCTGGCGAACAAAATAGAAATACATACAAATTATTAATGTGAGTGGCTTCATAAGACCTGTATTTATAAATATGTAAGTATGCATTAGTGATTTCATTCTGATTTTATATTACATATGTAATATAAAATCAGGAAAGATTTCAAATTCTGACACAAAATAGAGGGAATATAAAAATTCTTTTCAGGCTGCTGAGGGAGTTTGCACGGCTCCCCACCACGACCTCGAACTGAGCAGATCTACTAAAGGGGTCTCTGAAGGGCGGATTCGGACCCCACCCAGAGGTGAGGAGGGGTCACCCGGCCTCAGCGCCTGTATCCCAGCCTGGAAGGGAGAGTTGAGATCCCATTGCTTCTGGTTCCGCTCCCGGGACCAAGTGCTCTCTGCAGAGTCCAAGCACACTCTGGAGCAGGGGCAGGTGGACTATGCCCCAGACCACACCCATAGCTCCTGCTGAGGGAGTTTGCACAGCTCCCGGCTCCCCACCACGACCTCGAACTGAGCGGATCTACTACAGGGGTCTCTGAAGGGCGGATTCGGACCCCGCCCAGAGGTGAGGAGGGGTCACCGGGCCTCAGCGCCTGTATCCCGGCCTGGGAGGGAGAGTTGAGCTCCCATTGCTTTCGGTTCCGCTCCCCGGACCAAGTGCTCTCTGCAGAGTCCCAGCACACTCTGGAGCAGGGGCAGGTGGACTCTGCCCCTGACCACACCCACAGCTCCTGCTGAGGGAATTTGCATGGCTCCCAGCCAGGACCTCGAACTGAGCAAACCAACAACTGCAGGGGTCTCTGAAAGACAGAATCAGACCCTGACCAGAGAGGTGACAGGAGGCACACAAACCCGAGTGCCACAACTGACCGGGACCCATCTAATCATGAACCACTGAAGCCATGGGCAAACGTCAATGCAAAAAATTACATACTAATACAGAGGACAACATGGTAACTCCAGAAGAGAGTGGCGATCTTACAAATACAAGACCTGAACTGAGCAATGAAGGGGAAACAGAAGGAAGCAACACCAAAAATTCCTTTTTGATGATCATCGAAGCTCTCAAAGAAGATATGAAAAAAAGCCTAAAAAAAATAGAAGAAAATACAAACAAAAAATTGGAAGAGATGAACAAATATATGAAAGAAACATGCCAGGAACTAAAAGCTGAAATAAAAGCTGAAATAAAAGCTGAAATAGAAGCAATAAAAAAGGCGCAAAATGAGGCAAAGATGGAAATAGAAAACCTGAAGAAAAAAGCTGGAACTACAGATACAAGCATAACAAACAGAATTCAAGAGTTGGAAGAAAGACTCTCTGAAGTGGAAGACTCAGTAGCTCAAATAGATGTATCAGTCAAAGAAAATAGTAAAACTAAAAAAGCCATAACTCAAAATGTTCAGTAAATCTGGGACACCATGAAAAGACCTAATTTGAGAATAATAGGAGCAGAAGAAGGAGAAGAATACCAGCTCAAAAACACAGATAATGTTTTCAATAAAATCATTGAAGAACCTTTCCTAACCTGAAGAAGGAAATGCCTATAAAGATACAAGAAGCTTACAGAACACCAAATACATATGATCCCAAAAAAAAGTCAGCGCGCCATATTATAATCAAGACACAAAATATACAGAACAAAAAAAAAAATTTAAGAGCTGCAAAAGAAAAGGGCCAACTCACATATAAAGGGCCAACTCACATATAAAGGCAGACCCATCAGAATAACACCTGACTATTCAATGGAAACGATGAAAGCTAGAAGGGCTTGGTCAGAAGTTAAACAGATGCTAAAACAGCATGGATGCCAAACTAGAATACTATACCCTGCAAAATTATCAATCACCATAGATGGAGTAAACAAGGTATTTCAGGACAAAGTCAGACTGAAAGAATATCTATCTACCAATCCAGCACTACAGAGAGTATTAGAGGGAAAACTACAACCTAAGGACCCCAGATACATCCATGAAATCACAAAC
>PVIH01010722.1:0-73434 GCA_004025045.1 Sigmodon hispidus
TATCCTGCTACATTGCTGAAGGTGTTTATCAGCTGTAGCAGTTCCTTGGAAGAATTTTGTGGGTCACTTATGTATACAATCATATCATCTGCAAATAGAGATAGCTTCACTTCTTCTTTTCCAATTTGTATCCCCTTAATCTCTTTTCGTTCCCTTATTGCTTTAGCTAAAACTTCGAGAACTATATTGAATAGATAAGAGGAGAGAGGACATCATTGTCTAGTTCCTGACTTTAGTGGGATTGCTTTGAGTTTTTCTCCATTAAGCTGTCGGCTTCTTGTAAATCGCCTTTATTACATTTAGGTATTCTCCCTGAATTCCTGATCTCTTCAGGGCTCTAATCATAAAGGAGTGTTGGATTTTGTCAAAGGCTTTTTCTGCATCTAAGTATATGATCATGTGGTTTTGTTCCTTTAGTTTGTTTATATGATGGATAACATTTACAGTTTTTCGTATGTTAAACCAGCCTTGCATTTCTGGGATGAAGCCTACTTGGTCATGGTGGATGGTATCTTTTATGCATTGTTGTATACGGTTTGCCAAAATTTTGTTGAGAATTTTCGCATCAATATTCATGAGGGAAATTGTTCTGTAATTCTCCTTCTTTGTTGTGTCTTTGAGCGGCTTGGGTATTAGGGTGATTGTGGTCTCATAAAAGGAATTTGGCAATATTCTTTCAGTTTCAACTGTGTGAAAAACTTTGCGGAGTAACGGTAGTAATTCTTCTTTGAACGTCTGGTAGAATTTCGCTCTAAAACCATCTGGGCCAGGGTTTTTATTTTTGGGGAAGTTTTTAATGACAGCTTCAATTTCCTTAAGGGTTATAGGCCTGTTTAGGTAATTAATCTGATCTTCATTTAATTTTGGTAGATGGTTCCTATCCAGAAAGCTGTCCATTTCTTCTAGGTTTTCCTTTTTTGTGGAATACAGATTTTCAAAATATGATCTGATAATTCTCTGTATTTCCTGGTGGTCTGTTGTTATGTCCCCCTTTTCATTTCTGATTTTGTTGATTTGAACACTCTCTCTCTGTTTTTTGATTTGTTTGGATAAGGGCTTATCTATCTTGTTAACTTTCTCAAAGAACCAACTCTTAGATTCGTTGATTCTTTGTATTGTTCTTTTTTTTCAATTGTATTGATTTCAGCTCTAAGTTTGATTATTTCCTGTTGTCTACTCCTTCTAGGTGAGTTCGCTTCTAATGGTTCTAAGGCTTTCAGCTGAGCTGTTAGGTCTCTAGTGTGGGATTTCTCAAGGTTTTTCATATAGGCATCTAGCACTATGAATTTTCCTCTTAAGATTGCTTTTGTTGTGTCTCACAAGTTTGGATATGTTGTAGATTCATTTCATTAAATTCTAGGAAGACTTTGATTTCTTTCTTAATTTCTTCCTTGACTCAGAGATGGTTGAGGTGAGTGATGTTTAGTTTCCATGATTTGGTAGGCTTTCTTTGTGTTTTGATGTTGTTGAACTCTAACTTTAGGCCCTGGTGGTTCGATATGTTACAAGGGATTATTTCCATTTTTTTGTATCTGTTGATATTTGCTTTATGACCAATTATGTGGTCAATTTTGGAGAAAGTTCCATGAGGAGTTGAGAAATAAGTATATTCCTTTGAGTTTGGGTGAAAGCTTCTGTAGATATCTATTAAATCCATTTGCATCATAACCTCTTTTAGACTCCTTATTTCTCTGTTGAGACTCTGCCTGGTTGATCTATCCAGGGTTGAAAGTGGGGTATTGAAGTCTCCCACTTTTAGGGTATAAGAACTGATGTGGAATTCGAGCTTTAGCAGTGTTTCTTTTACATAAGTAGGTGCCCTTATATGAGGAGCATAAATATTTAAGTTTGAAATCTCCTCTTGACCAATTTTTCCTGTGATGATTAAGTAGTGACCATCTTGGTCCCTTTTAATTGCTTTTAGCTTAAAGTCTACTTTGTTACATATTAGGATTGCAATCCCCCCTTGTTTCTTAGGTCCGTTTGACTGGAAAATCTTTTCCCAACCCTTTACTCTAAGCCTGTCTGTCTTTGCAGTTGAGGTGTGTTTCTTGTAGGCAACAGAAGGATGGCTTCTGTTGTTGTATCCATCTTGTTAGTGTGTAACGTTTTATAGGAAAGTTGAGACCATTGATATTCAGGGAAATTAGTGACCATTGATTCATATTTCCTGCCATTTTTGGTGGTAACTTGTTTGTATTTCCTTTCTCTAGGGTATTCTTCTGTGGAACTATTGATTGTTTGTGATTTTGTGGGTGTATCTGGGGTCCTTTGTTAGAGTTTTCCCTCTAATACTCTCTGTGGTATTGGATTGGTAGATAGATATTCTTTCAGTCTGACTTTGTCCTGAAATACCTTGTTTACTCTTGTTTACTAACTCTTTAAACAACAAAAATTTTATTACTGTGCTGTGTTGTATGATGGTAATTCTTCCAGGAAAGCTGGGCAGTTCTCTGTGTGACTCTGGGACTCAGTTTCTCAGCTCCATTCATATACTTTCTTAGTTGGGGATATTTTAATATTAAGTGGCCTCCCTTGCATGTCTGTTCACTGCACTTATGAGGGAAACTGGATTGTAGAGCCCATCACTACATAGCCAAGTTAGTCACATGGAAGCTGGAAGTCACAAGAGAGGAAATGATAGCAATGCACAATCAAGTCTCTGAATCTGCCATGCTTGCTAGGGTTCTATTGGTTGAGATCCATCATATTGCTAAAGCATGAGAGGAAGAAGTAGACAGCTACATGGTCACTAGAAGGGGCTACAAAGTTGCATTGTAGTGAGTCATCCATAAAAATATGAGAGAGATTAGTTATGCTTCTGTTTGTTTTATAGTTTTCCAAATGAGGTTTCTGAAAATTATGCAATAAAATTAGAATTTCAATATGAGAAGATATTTCCAAATTCAATCCCAACTAACTTTTGTAACTAGACAATGTGCAATTTTAGCTAATCAACTAGTTTGTTGAACTTAAGAAACTCATGTGTAGGTTAGATGTAGCATTGATGAAGATCTTTTCCCATTCTGTAGCCTATCATTTTATTTTATTAACCATGTTCTTTTTCTTACAGAAGCTTCTCAGTTTCAGGGTGGGGTCACATTTATTAATTGTTGCTCTTAGTGTCTGAGATACTTATGTTATATTTAGGAAGTGATCACCTGTGCCAATGTGTTCAAGGCTATTTTCCACTTTCTTTTTTGTCAGGTTCAGTGTAACTGGGATTATGTTGATGTCTTTAATTTACTTCTATTTGAATTTTGTGCAGGTGATTATTATGGATTTATTTGCATTCTTCTACATGCCACCATTCAGTTATACCAGCACCATTTGGTGAAGATGCTTTCTTTTTCCATTGTATATTTTTTGCATCTTTGACAAAAATTAGGTGTTCATAGGTGTGTGGATTCATGTTATGGTCTTTGGTTTGATTCCATTGATCCACATGTCAGTTTTTATGCCAATGCCAAACTGTTTTAATTACTGTAGCTCTATAGTAGAGCTTGAAGTCAGGGATGCCAATGCCTTTTAAAGTTTTTTTTTTTTTTTTTTTTTAAACAGGATTATTTTGGCAATCCTGAGGGTTTTGTAGTATTCGATGAAGTTGAGTATTATTCTTTTGAGGTCTGTGAAAAATTATCCTGGGATTTTGATGAGGATTGCATTAAATCTGTAGATTTCTTTTGGTAAGATTGCAACATTTATTATGTTGTTTATATGTCATATAGGTATTTCCTTATTTAATTGGAATTATTCCAAGATATTTGATATTATTTGTAGCTATTGTAAAGGGTGATGTTTCCCTGATTTCTTTTTTATCTCTTTTGTCATTTGCGTATAAGAGGACTATTGAATTTTTTAAAGCTAATTTAGTATTCTGCTGATTTGCTGAAGGTGTTTATCAGCTGTAAAAATTTCCTGATAAAGTTTGGGGGTCACTTTTATATACTATCATATCATCTGCAAATAGCATAAATTTGATTTATTACTTTCCAATTTATATCCTTTTTTATCTCTTCTTTTGTTGTCTCATTGCTCTTGCTAGAACTTTGAGTATTATACTGAATAGATATGGGGAGAATGGGCAGCCTTGTCTTATTCCTGATTTTAGTAGAATTGCTTTGAGTTTCTCTCCATTTAGTTTGATGTTGATTGTTGGCTTGCTGCATATCGCCTTTATTATATTTAGATATGTTTCTTGTATTCCTGATCTCTCCAAGACCTTTATTATAAACATGTGCTGAATTTTTCAAAGGCTTTTTTAACATCTAGTGAGATGATATTGACAGATTTTCATATGTTGAACCATCTCTGCATGTCTGGGATGAAGCCTACTTGGTCAAGGTGGATGATTTTTAGATATATTCTTGAATTTGATATTTTATTGAGCATTTTTGCATCAATGTCCATTGGAGGGATTGGTCTAAATTAGAACCCCTGAATGTGGAGACAGTTGAATAGCATGAGCAGTTTGTAGGATCTCTGGCAATGGGACCAGAATTTATTCCTATTGTATGAACTGGCTTTTTTGGAGCACATTTCCTGTAGAGAGATACCTTCTTCAGCCTTGATACTGGGAATAAGGTCTTTATTCTGCCTCAACTGGATAACCAGAGTGCATTGACTAACCCTGGGAGTCATTACCCTCTCTGAAGAATGAATAGAGGGATGGCATGGAAGAGAGCTGGAGGATAACTGGTAAGAAGGAAGGGAGGGGGAACAGTGGCAGGTGGTTTTTTTTTAAACCTTTTAAATGAAAAAAATTAAAAAAGAAACTCACATATGTCAGTGAACATACAGTCCAACACACTTTCCATCTCTCATTCTGACTCATTAGGAATAGTATGCAAGTACTTCTTACTGATTTTTACACTTTTAATGTATTATGATTGAGGAGATATAGAATGATGGCATTTTTCTGAAGAGAGACTGAACTGATAAACAGACTTGCTCCTCTGGACAAGAAGACATATGTGGTGCTTTGAATAGTAATAGCCGAATAGACTCATATGTTTGAATTTTTGGTCATAGGTAGTGGCACTATTAGGAGGTTTGACCTTTGACGGGGAGGTACAGCCTTATTGGAGGAAGTGTGTCACTTTTGAGGCACACTTTGAGGTCTTATATGCTAATGCCATGCCCAACATGGTTTACAATCTCTTTCTGCTGCCTGTGGATCAAAATGTAAAACTCATCTCTTTCTCTAGCACCATGTCTGCCTGCATATCAACAAGCATCCTGTCATGATGATAATAAAAGGAAACTTTGAAACTTTAAGCTAAAACATGTGACAGAAAGCTTGTATTTTTTGGAAATTTCAGGTGTTATTGGAAAAAAAATAGAACAGTAGAGTTAATATATTTTTAACCTTTGAGAGAAAAGGCTTCAAATTGCAACTTCTGTTTAACCATTTGCCTAATTTTCTTTTGTACAAATAAATGATGTTTTAGGAATATGTGTTGCAAATATAGAGTGTGTGCCATATGAGACAGGAGGTTTTCTAAGACTCAACATCAGCTTTTATATAGCATCTTAGTCCAAAAACATACTTCTTATCGGATTTGAGCTATGCAAATTTCAGAAAAGGAACAGCTTAAATAGAGAAATAATGTGAGCATTTTATCTTGATGTATATCTGTGTACCTAAATAATAAAGCACGTAAATTACATTTATTTCTTTGCCAAAATTTAATTTACATAAAATGATAAGATAATTATTTAATACATTATTTTTTATTCATCTATTTATTTTACATCCTGGCCACAGCCTCCCCCATTCTTACATCCCAGTCCTTACCTCTGTGCCCCTCCACTCTAAGTCCCAGATTTCATCTTCTTCTATCTCAGGTGAGGAAAGGGCAGCTCTCCCATGAGTATCAACAAGACATGCCATACCAAGTTGCTATAAAACTAAGCACTTCCCCATGTATTAAGGCTGGACAAGGTAACCCAGGATGAGGAGTGGGTCCAGAGACATAATGAACTATGTGCTATTAGGCTATGGAACCTCAGAGCCATTCTGATTTGAATTTTTTTGATGAATAAAAATTTTGTACATATTTTATGTGGCTTTCAGTCACTATAGAGTAGTCTATTGAGAATTCTCTGTTTGGGTATGCACTCCATCTTTAAATTAGATTATTTGGTTTGTTAATGTCTAGTTTTTGAATTATTTATATATTTTAGAAATCATCTCTCATTCAGATGTGGGGTTGGTGATGATCTTTTCCCATTCTGTGGGCTACTATTTTCTCCTATTGACAGTATCCTTTACCTTATAGAAAATTTCAATTTCATGAGGTCCCATTTATTAATTGTTTATCTTAGTGCTCATGCTAATGGTGTTCTTTTCAGGAAGTTATCTCCTGTGTCAATGCCTTTGACATTATTTCCTATTTTCTCTTCTATCAGGTTCAGTATATCTGGATTTATGTTGATCTATGTCTTTCATCTACTTGGACTTGGGTATTCTTCAAGGTGATATATATGGATTAATTTGCATTCTTCTACAAGCTGACAATTAGATAGAACAGCACAATTTGTTGAAATGCTTTCTTTGTTCCATTGTATAATTTTGTCTTCTTTGTTGAAAATCAGGTGTCCATAAGTGTATGATTTTACATCCGAGTGTTTGATTCAATTCCATCGATCCATCTTTTGAATTTTATTCCAATATCACACATTTTTCACTGCTATAGTTCTGTAGTAGAGTTTGAATTCAGGGATTGTGATACCTACAGAAGTACAGGATTGCTTTAGCTATCTTAGGATTTGTTTTTCTACATGAAGTTGAGCATTACTCTTTCTTCTTTTATTTATAAGAAGTCTTTTTTTTCCCATGTATCCCCCTGCTCCCCCTCTGTTCCCGCCTCCCAATTCCTTCCAATCAACCTTCAGCCTCCCACTTCCCCCTCCCACTCCCCCACCCCTCCCCGAAAAGGGCAAGAAGTCCCAGGGTGGGTCAGCTCAGCCTTGTGCATCCACTCCAGGCAAGTCCAATTTCCTCATTCTAATATCAAGACTGGGTTAGGCTCTCCTCTGCAGGAAATAGACCCCAAGGTGCCAGTCCACTCACAGGAACACAATCTGAACTCTCCTGTGCTTGATGCTACACATACTGCCCATGCCATTCATTCTACACTAGGAGGGCTTGGCTCCTTTTCCTGATGGTTCCCAGTGGCTGGTCTTGATTCAGTGAGCTCCCCAGAGATCCAGCCAGACATCTCTGTGTAACTTTGTTTTTATTGTCTAAAATCTACTTATGAGTGAGTATAACCCAGGCCTATCTTTCTGGGCTTGTGATACCTCACTCAGGAAGATAGATATTCTCCAAATCAAACCACTTTCTGACAAACTTTAGGATGTCATTTTTCTTTTTTCTGCTGAGTAGTACTCCATTGTGTAGCTGTTCCACAGTTTGTTAATCCAATCTTCAGTAGAGGGGCATCTAGGTTGTTTCCAGGTTCTTGCTCTTATGAATAATGCTGCTATGAACACAGTTGAGCTAATGCCTTTGGGGCATGAATGTGAATGATTTGGGTATATGAGTATTACTCTTGCGATGTCTGTAAAGAATTGTTTTGAGATTTTAATAGAGATTGCATTGAATCATGACCATTTTTACTATGTTAATCCTATTGATACATGAGCATGAAAAATCTTTTCATCTTCTGATATCTTCTTTGATTTCTTTCCTCTAGGACTTTTAGTGTTTGTCACACAGCTGTTGTACTTGCTTGATTGGAGTTACAGCAAAATATTTTATATCATTTCAGGCTATTGTAAAGGATGTTGATTCTCTGACTATTCTGATTATTTTCATAGCCATTTATTATTTGTATGTAGAGGGCTACTGTTTTGCTTTGTTGGTGTGTTTGTGTATGTGTGTTAATCTTGTATCCAGCCACTCTACTAAAGTTGTTTGTCAGCTGTAGAAGTTCCCTGATAGAGTTTTTGGGGTCACTTCCATATATTATCACATTATTTTCAAATATTGATATTCTGACTTTCTTTCCAATTTGTACCTCTTGATTTTCTTTAGTTTTTTTTTATTACTCTAGCTAGAACATCAAATACTATATTGGATAAATATGGAAAGAATAGAAAGCCTTGTCTTCTTCCTGATTTTAATGGAATTGTTGTGAGTTTCTCTTCATTTAGTTTGATGTTGGAAATAAGCTTGCTGTGCATTGCTTTCATGATGTTTAGGTATGTCTCATGTATCCCTGATCTCTCCAGCACTTTTGTCATAAAGGGATATTGGATTTGTCTAGTACTTATTTTTACTGGCAGTTTTCTTACATAGTTCCTTATAGGTTTGGCATCTATCTCTTTAAATAGAGGTAAGCAGTTTGCTCAGCAGGTCATGGCTAGCACTTTCTAGCCCCTTCATTGCAATTATACAAAAACTGCGTATCTCCCCTAGGTAAGCATATGATTAGAATATAAAAGAGCTGAATTTAGGTACCAAAAGCTTTTGGAAGTTCCATTTGTTTCTTGATAATACTCTGAGGGGATTTGAAGAAGGCTTAAGAAGCCCAGGCTCTATCTGCTTGTTTGATTATTGGGTTGTGACTTAGGATTTGTCCTTAATACAGTGTCAGAGGAAAGAAAGCCTCTTTATGCAACCACTAGTAGGAAATCCTAGGAAGACTTGGGAAGTTTCTCTCCTCTGTAGACAGACTAATTAAACAATTCTATTATCTTCTAGTAACACATCCCCAGGGAGCTTTTTGTCATTTAGCATCCTGAAAGCATTATAAAAATTAAAAATATTATTTGTTACCTCATATGTCTTGTGTAGCCAATTCTAGCACATTATGTGTCTGATGCTAAATCATGTACTTTGGTGCCTGTTGAAAGCTTGGTGGACTCATCTATAATCCTGATGTAGTCAGTGCTTGCTGTAATTAACTGATACACAGTAGGCTTACATGGTAATTTAAAGAGAACTCTATTGCAGTCTACATTTTATTTTGTAGACATTAGTTTCAGCATTTTGTCTTGAATTACATTTTAATTTCTAGTAGAAATCAAGGGTATTTCCACTTGGGAAACCTATTGTTAAAGGTGGATGAGGAAGGATGTCATCACTCAAAAAAATATATTAGTTTTCATTTGTTAGCTTAAATTGGCTTGCTCTATAATTTTATAAGAGGCTTAATGAATTGAGTCTAAATATACATTTGAATTTTTTAAGTAAAAACTTACTACAAAATATAGACTAAGTTTGATTAACTGCTGAGGCTTCAACTGCCTGTTTTATCATTCATTCATCTGCCTCATCTTCATTGGAAGCCTATTTAGCTCTAGGTAAAGGTGGAGTTGTGATGATTCATAGGAAATAGAGAAACAAGGGCATTGCCATTTATATAACTGCCTATATATTCTCTATTGAAAAGTTCATCTATGTGCCAATTTCTCTAAATAATTTAAAGCTGTCATATAATGTTAAATCCTAGCTATTATCTAAAATGTTTAAAAACATGGTGACCCTCTCTCCATACACACACAGACACAGGCAGACAGACAGACAGACAGACACACACAAACACACAAAATCCTTCTTAGTTTAGACCATGGGTATGTATTGTTCATTTGTTTGTTTTAAAATTTAATTTATTTTATGGAGAATAGTTCTGACATCTTTCTCCCAAATGAGATACCCATTTTTTTTTATCTTATTTTATGTCCTGTTAAACATGGATCAAGATAATCATTCAGGCCCCAGTGTCTCCTCTGTGAGGATGACCCTCTTTTGTGTGAAATAGTTGATTAGAGTTGAAAGAAACCTTCCATGTATGCTTTAAACACTGAGTCACACTTACATTAAGACATACTAGAAATCACCAAAAAACAAGTTACCTGCCTGGAATATGTAGCTACTGTAATATTAATTATTTCCATCCATGACATAGACATTAGCTGCTTAAAACTGTGTATTAAAATTTATTAGGAAATTTAAACTAAGAGAGCCCTTCCATCACATATCAATAAAATTGTCAGTTTGAGTCACAAAGAAGAGCTTGAGAATACACTTTCATATTTTTCCTCAAGGTGAATGGTGTGAAAGTCAGGCATCCTCTCTATAACATTGCTGCAGACAAGGATTCTGTGACCCAGTTGTCTCAATGTACAACAGCCCTCAATATACAGATTAGCTTCTTTCTGATGGGCTTGTTTGCATATGAGCAGCCCTGTGAGTGTGACCTAAAATTAGACTAAAGAGAAAAACCTTTAATGATTACTAAAGCCAACTGAAATGTCAGTGAACTTAGAGGATCTAATTATGATGCAAATATGAAATTATCAACACAGGATAATAAACAAATAATGGGAATCCTTGAGAGCCCATTTCTATTCTAAAATTACATTAGATTAAGTCAAATCTTGACTTTATGAGTTAAAAATCATAAAGACAGCAAAATTCCTTAACACTCCAATGGTGAACCAAAGTAACTAGTGAATAAAGGGTAAAAAAAATGAATACTACCATAAGCGTAATAAAACTAACAACTATCAAATGCAGCTATACCATAAGACAATTAATTGTAAAGCGTTCTTTGTATCAGTTAAGCCATTCTCTTAACATCTTTTCAGAACAAGTATATGACGATGATGGTTCTTAATTTACAGATAATGAAACATTGAGCAATTAGATCAAATAAGATGGCCAAAGTCAAGTGGGCACTGAAGAAACTGAACCCAGGAAATTGAACTCCAGATTAGGCCACTTTAAAGCATCAGATCATTGACTCGTGTTTGAGAGGCCTGGTTCTACTAGTAGAGGCATTAATTAAAGGGATATTGTATGGATAGCACATGAAAAACTGCCAAGTCCTCATGAGAAATCTCAGAAGGAAAGCAAGAAAATGAGAAGGTGGTTCAGGACTTCATAATTAAAGGGATAAGGCTTGGAACAATGGTTTTGCATACTAGGCAACAGAACAGAAGAGATTTTATGAGACATTTGATCAAATATTTCTGACAACCTCTAAAATTTTAGACTGGGAATAGGGTTTGGAAGGTTCCCTATGGTCCTGGGCTCATATTTTTTGTCAATATGATATTTTCTGGTGGACTCTCTCACATTGTATTGTACTCCCAATTCTTTACTCTTCCTTTTGATGATTTTCCTGACAAAGATGAATTATGTTACAGTTCAGCTGTGGAATATGTTGTATCTTACCAAATGATCATGAACATTTAGAATTATGTACCATACTAGCTAGACAGAATTACCTGTACTGTGGAGAGATTGGATGCTTTATATTGCACTATCTACTGTGAATTAAGGAAAACTTTTTGTAGTATCTATGCATCTGCTTATGCCATTAAAAGTTATAAACACAAAGATGATTTGATGACAGTTGCTTTTGCAAATGAGAACATAATTCTGAATTTGGTTTTAGATGAAGGCAAAAAATACAACCTTTCCATTTATCAGTAGTTTTAATAATGGAAACATGTCATCTGAAGAAAGGGTGTTGACATGACTCTGAGATTTATCATTTGTCATTATGGACACCAATTACCTGCAACAAAGTTGAAGCTGCATTTAAAATGTTTGTAAATACAGAAAACCTAAAACTCATTCACATGAAAAAAACCTAGTTACTGCCTATGATTGCAGAATATTTCTTAGCTTTTACCAGCTGGTAGCTAGATGTGCCAGATGGCCCAAAGCTCTTTAATAGGGAGAAGGTAATGTGTCGTATGTGAATTAGAGGCTTCATGAATCCTGGTTCTCACTTGAAAAGTATTCTGCATTAATATTTTCATGGGCAGTACCTTCATAAGAATGGAGGCAGGCTTCTTTAACAGATTAAATTTGCATTTAGCTTTTGTGAAATAATGACAAAGCACAGCAACCATTTCCCTGGCTTGCTTTGTATTTGTATATATGTTAAAGCTTGAGGTCATTCTTTTCTCCATAGAAGAGATTTGAAAGTTCTGAGGATTCCAGTTCTTAAGGCAGTGTTGCTTCCACACTGGATAATCATATGGCTCTTGTGTTGAGGATGATGGTGGAGATGGAGGTAGGAAGTGATATGTAAGTCATTAGGAAAAGAGCTTTTGAATGCACAACCACAATTGTACTTTACAAATAGTTCTTATAGCTATTTTCACTTTAACTCATAGTCTCTATTCTACAAAAGCACATTTGACTTTTACCAGTGTCTACTCTTGTTTTCCTGACAAACAGAGACAGAGATGGCTAAGTAACTTCATTTCATCATGTGAGCCACCCAGAGAGATGTTTCAAGAGTCTGGATACTTAGTGAGCATAGCATATCGCATACAATTTCTTACAGATAATTGAGTAAATTAATGAGAAATTAGTTCTATGAGACATGGTTTATTTATTGTTTTTCCTCAAAAATAGTTGACTCTCCAAAGCTCTATATATTTGGTAGAATATGAATTTGAGAAGAGCATATGGTCTGACCAGAGTTGCATGGTCCCTATTTGGGAGTGCTAAAACTCATTTCTCATTTGGGGGTGGAGATTTCCAGGTAAATTTCATTCCCTCAGCTGTAGCTTGATACTATATCCTATGGGACTTTCATATGGAGGCATTCCTGAAAAGAACCGTATGCCACAGAATGATGATGTACTCTTTCAGTTTGAATATAGTGATCAGATCTCTGAGATTTGAGTAGGTGAAGATTAAATTAGAGCTATGCATATGTTCACCCCCAGGATTCCTAGCCACTAGCAATGTAACTTTCATAACCTGAATAGCCCCTTTGATGCTTGGCTTCCTTGCTTCAAAAACTGATAATGAAATATTGACAGGACAGTTCCTTGAGTTATCACATAAAAGCTATATGGGAACACATAGCCCAGTGCCTGGCCCTTGGGATACTCTCAGTATCTTCCAAAAATTATTGTTGCTTAATTATTATATTTAATTCAGTGTTGGCTCAGGTGTAGGGTGGGAATAACCTTACTTTTTAATATTTTTTATTTTTCTTTAAAGTTTTTGCTTAAAAGTTTTTAAAAATCATTTTATATACCAACCACAGTAGCTTTCTTTCTCTTTCTTCAACTCACCCCAAACTTTCCCCCACCCCACATCCCATCTTCTTCTCAGGAAGGGTAAGGCCTGCCATGGAAGTCAACAAAGTTTCCCAATATCAAGTTGAGGTAGGACCAAGCCAATATTCTCTGTATCAAGGTAGAGCAAGGTATCTCTCTATAGGGAACAATCTATAAAAAGCCAGTTTGTGTACTAGACATAAAATTTTGACTCACTGCCAGAGGCTCCATAAACTGCCCAAGCCACACAACTGTCATCTATATTTAGAGGGCCTAGTTTGGTCCCATGGATGTTCCTCAGCTCTCATTCTTGAGTCAATGAGCTCCCAGTAGCTCAGGTCAGCTACCTCTGGGTTTCATCATCATGATCTTGACCTTTTGTTCCCTCCTTCCTCTCTTTAACTGGACTGGGAGTTGTGTCCAGTACTTAGCTGTGGATCTTTGCATCTACTTCCATAAGTTGCTGGATGAAAGTTCCAGGATGACAATTAGGGTGGTCATCAATTTGATTATAGGAAAAGGCTAGTTCAGGCACCCTCTCTATATGGCTGTGAGTCTTAGCTGGGGTCATCATTGTGGATTCCTAACAGTTGTCCTAACATTAGGGGTTTCTTCCTAACCTCCATATGGCTTCCTCTATCAGGCTATTTTCTTTGCTCTCCCTCTCTGTCCCTCCTTGAAGTTGGCCAAGAGAGATGATAAAGTGACTAATAAAACTAATGGAATTCTCTGTCTCTGGTATAATTGTTCTCCATGTGAGAAATAAACAACAGGGGTCAGAAGGGAACATTTGTCACCTTTAATTATACTCTATTACATTTGGGATACCACATTGACATTTTGACACCTCAAACTGGAGTCCTAATTCGTTTCAATTTTTTTGTTTTGTTTGTTTTGGTTTTTCGCATGGCATTGTAACACTATATTTGGATAAGTTTTCTTGTTTCCCTTCTCTGCACTCCTGATTTGAATTTGTTCATAATTTTGTGCAATGACAACAATGTTTTTTTTTTTCTCAAATCACAATAGTAGATGTAAGGTTCCAAGTTGATGAACATTGCACAAATATCTCAAAAGATTTTTTTCTAGGATTACAGTGAAGTGACTTTTTTCTTGATGACATTTAAATTAGATTTGTTATTAAATAATACTTTGTAACTTTCTTTTTTGTGTATGTATGTGTTTGTGTGTACTTCTGTAACAGAAAATTGATTGTTTTCTCAAATTTATGTTATCAATACTATTTGTCCTTGTAATAATGTATCCTCCCCAGTTTTAACAAGGTAGCTGATTTTTCCCTTCAGGATTTTTGTAGGAAAGAAAGTAGAAGGTGCTATATAAAGGAAGCTTTTGATTTTTTCTATAAATTCTATATTTGCCATAAAAAATAATATGTATTTCCTAGGAGGAAAAAGTTGAAAAAAATGGTGGGGACATCTTGCTTCTTTCAAGAATGTGATAAGAGGTTGTTAGGCTCTTCCTAATAACAGAACCCTTTGAAAACTACTGTAGTATATAGAATAGTATCATAACATCAGAAGGAGGTGGCCATTTGATACATATAAACATGAAATTTTATTCCAACAGTATCCTAGTTGACTATGTGTTTTTCCTTATGGTGTCCTTTAAGTTTTCACTGTATTTTCTGTTTATTGAACTATGATAAGATTTCCTTGCCTTTGAAATTCCTGCATGCTCAAGATATTTGTGCCTTAATTCACACTATTACATATGTTCTTCAAGATCCTGTAAATAAAGCAATACATGCTACTATTATAATGTTTATAGCATTCTCAGAGTGCTGGCACTGTTCAATGTTCCTCTTCTAGTAAAAAAAAACTATTAGGAACTTGTAAGTAAACAAAATTAAAGTATGCTTTTCCCTGAGCACAAGACATATCTTTATTTCTCTGAGAAATAGGAAAAATGAGATTTTTTTTGATAGGAATTTCTTTTTGGTGTGTCTTTTTTATTATTATGAGTAAAGTCACATTTTCTATCTGTGTATGTCCTTGTAACATCAGTGGCACAGACACTAAGAACAACAATCAATACATGGGACCTCATGAAACTGAGAAGTTTCTGTAAAGCCAAGGACACTGTCAATAGGACAAAACAACAGCCTACAGAATGGGAAAAGATTTTCACCAACCCTACAAGTGATAGAGGACTAATCTCTAAAATATATAAAGAACACAAAAAACTAGAGCCCAAAACCTTGAATAATCCAATCAAAAGATGGGGTTCAGAACTAAAGGGATTCTCAGCAGAAGAATTACAAATGGCTGAAAGGCACTTGAAAAAGTGATTAACATCTTTAGCCGTTAGAGAAATGCAAATCAAAACAACTTTGAGATACCACCTTACACACCTGTCAGATTGGCTAAGATAAAAGGCACAGAAGACAGCCTATGCTGGATGCTGGATAGGTTGTGGAGCAAGGGGAACACTCTTCCATTGTTGGTGGGAATGTAAGCTTGTTCAGCCACTCTGGAAAAATAGGATTTTTATTATCATTTTAAAACTTTTTAAATTTAAAGGTATTTTGACCATATTCTTTCTCTTCCTTAAGTCCTTACAGATTCTCTCCCCTTCTCTACCCACCCAAGTTTAAGTGATTTCTCAAAACAGCAAACAAAACCTCCAACAACAGTGAAACCTTCCCCACATTAAAAAATCAAGATAAAACCACACCCAAAAGATACCATCAATATATATACATATATATTGAGAGAGAGAGAGAGAGAAAGAATGAGATAGAGAGATGCAGAGAGAGACAGAGAAAGAGGAGAGAACAGAAGGGTCAGATGATGCAGAGTCGTGTCTTAACACCAGCCTCCAAACATGCCCCACCTTCTGGTTTTCATCATTTCCTAGTAACTCCATAGAGTAACAAATTCATCAAAGGATCAGCCCAGTGTAGAAGACACACCCGCTATGACTCAGTATTGTCCCTGAAGTCTCATCAGCTGCTCAGCAAACCTGTAGTAGGTGGCCCTTTCAGAGGATGTTTATGATTCCAACCACAGCACTTGATACTGGAAGGTGATGACTCTTTTATTTTCCTTATTCAATTTTAACTGTTCCAGGATCTCTAATTTTGTTCACTTTACTTAGGCTCTTATATACTCCATATGTTGTATGTCTAAAACATGACAGAATTTATTTCTTCTCTCTGGGGAAACTTTAGCCTAGATATGACTCAACCATCATCAATAGTAGTCTTCTTTCTGTTGAAAGCTTGTAGGCTATGGAGATGATTCTCTCTAATTTCTATGAGGAACATGCAGAGATGGTAGGACAGTTGGAGAAAGCAAGAATTGATGAAGATTCAAAGGAAAGTCCACAGTACTTAGAGTTCTGATCCTTAGTAGGGAATGTGTTAGCTTTAATCATTGCATGCAATAAAAGCTTTCTCTGCTGAACTTTCTTTAGTTATGAAAATGATAATTCTGTGTTCTATTCCTCTTGTTAGCTACCATGTGTTGTCATGGAAACATTTGTTGAATGAATGGTGGTTTCCCTAACTCCTCTTCTCTCATATGTCTTCCTCTTCCTTTTCCAAATGACTGTGCTTGTGCTCAGTAATCTGCATTGGTGCTGCTCTACAGGAGGCATCTTTATGCCACCTCTTTTTTTCTACTTAGTGTAATCTTGGTCTTTACAATGAACAATATGACCTGTGGCTGTCTGTGTGTGTTTAGTTATAAAATATGGGGTCATCTACCTTGCTGTCTAAAATGACACACATTCAAAGCACATTTGTCACTTATATGGCTTTCATGATGACTTAATTAATGCTTTGATTATCTCTGGGAATTTATCTGCAAACTTGCAGGGCCTGGGTCTCAATTCCACTTTAAATCCTAAAAACGTAACATTAATCTGAGCCATCAGACATACTCTGTGCCCTGAGATTGCAGATCTTTAAGTATTATCCTGAAAGGTACTTTGTTTGTGAAATTAAATAGTAATCAGAAATTGTCTTGAGGACATTGCAAAGGGTTGAGTGCTTTTAGCCTTTACAGCATTGCAGCAAACAAAAACTAAAACTAAAAACCTTCTTCCTAGGGTAAATAGCTAAATTGCCAATCTCAAAACTCTGAGAGATGTTGTGTTTGAAGTTCTTGTAGCTTGAATTAGCCTATATGTTTCATATATTATGTGATCCATAATATATGAACATAGATAAGTATTGCCCAGGTTTGCAAGATGCAGTCTGAGAAGGCAAAATCCCTAAATCTAAAATTGTGACAATGAATTCATGTGTGTTAGTTATGGTTCCTCAGGGAAGTAAATCCAATAGGATTCAACTTGCACAATAGTAGAGGCAAACTATTCCTATCAGAAGATAAAAAACAATTGTGCAATTGAGTTTTAGGCTCAAAATTAAGGAGGAGTTGGAAATTAGTACTGGTATTAGTCCCAATCTAATGGTTGATAGCTATAAGTTCCAATGTCTATGAACTATAGAGATGGACATCACAATTGAAGGAAAGAGAATGAATGACTTTGCCCTTCTACTTTTTGGTTCTGTTTATTTTTTCATGAATTATATTATAACCTCTCCCATTCTTAACATTGTGCCTTCTTTTAAAAATTATTTCATTAATTCTTTGGGAATTTAAAATGATGAATTTTACTCTATGTCCACTCCTCCCAACTCCTGGCCCACTCCCAAATTTATATTTATTTCAAAAAAATTACTAACCTACTAATTTGAGTTTGTATCTGCATACTTCTAGGTGTGGGTCCCTCACCTGTAGTTATAACCTCACTAAATATATGATTTGCCTTCATACAGAAGTCATCAGCTGTCTGTTTTTCCTCAGGTATGGGTAGGAGCTCATCAACCTATCCTAAACCTTTGTTGACTTCCTTAATCTTGTGTGGGGAGGTACAGCAAATTTGAACTTATGTGTACGGTGTTTTTGACATGCCCAAAACATACTATTTTTCTCTGATCCTCTGGTCAGCCTTCTTCATGTATAATGATCAGTTAATGTTTTCTGAAAGTACCCTCTCAAACACACCAAGAATCTAATCTTTAGGTGAATGTGCCATCCAATATTTTCTCGGAGTTAAAACAACTTATCCCATTCTTCAATGAGTGAGTATATCTCTCAAAATCTTTGAGCTCTAAAGTATGACCTGGAACATCAAGATTTCTCCATCTATGAGATTCCTTCTTAGATCAGTCATGTACTAAAATATTCCAGCAGGTCTTATGTGCTTCCTTTGTTCTTATGTACAGGTTACAAGGGAGAGTGGGAAACCATTTCTATATTACAGATTGGTAGCTGATAAAATTATGCTAATGAAAGAGAATAAAATATTTGAGAGAATTCCAAAATTCAGATATTTCCATGTAAATAAGCCTGATTCATCCATTTCATGTGTAAATATCTGTGATGTTAGACAAGAGACTAACTGAGCATATTATTGGAAGTTGGACATAATGATATTAAAACTACATCTCAGATGCTGAGAATAGTATCAATCTTTATCTCCCATGATATAGAAAAGGTAGATGAGCCAACATTCTAGTGAAATAATTTCATTTTAATTAAGTAAATGTATATATGTGAGTTGAATTGTAATTTCAATATTTTTGTGCTATTAAAACAGTTTAGGTACAATTCCAATAGGCACTATAATATTTTGTTTCTAAGGTTTTTTTTTTAAAAGTTTTCTGTAACGTTCTTTATGCAAATATCTTATTTATACTATCAGGCTTAAAGCAAGCCTCTGATTTGATGTTCGCCCTGGATTGAAGATCTGTCATGAGCCAATTTTCATTTCATTGAACAGTTTGCAGATACAATTAGTTCTATGCATAAGAAGAATTCTAAAGGTGAGGAAATTTGTTCTCTTAGTTGAATCGCTGACTGATGAAGACTTTTTAGCCCAGATGGTTACAGGTGAAGCTTTGCTGCTCACCGAGCAATGTCAGGACACAAACTTAATAATATCAAATAGGTGTCATTATTTACTGACAGGTTTTCTGGGAATCTCTCATATGGTTTTAGAAATTTAAAGAATAAATCATTCACAGATTGATAGTAGTCATCTTACTGTATTTATTAAGTGGCTTTTATATGACTTACAGATATCAATAGAACTAGTGATCCCTTATCCTTTTGATAGACTCATAGATTATATGCTTAGGTACCTCTGCTTTCATCTTGATATGATAATTATTTATTACAGATTTAGAACTGTAATGTTTATAGATATCAATTTCCATGTAAAATTACATTTCCCAATATTCAAAACTTTTATGTTTTTAAAATCTACTTCTGTTTGTATGTTAAGTAAATTAAGAGATAGTTTATTCTACAGCAATTTTGAGTAGCTCTGCTTTGAAATACAGATTTAGGTTACCCCAAGAACATAATCCAGCAGGAAAGCAGTTTTTTAAACTTTTATATAGAACAAAGAAAGTCATAAATGAAGGCAAGTTTAAAATACATTGTTAGGCACTTCAGAGACATAAATGTAAAAGCTGAAAGAAGCTCTTCTGTAGGATTCTGATATTATCTGATGACAATCTTAACTTTGGGATTGGTGGTACGTTGTACTCTGTTAATTGATTTCAAGGTCTTTTCTCTTCCTCTCTGCCTCCTATACCCCCACTCCTTTCCCCTCATACCTGTTCCTTTAATAAACCTAACATGGCTCTTGGCAAAAAAAAAAAAAAAAAAAAATCAAATGTTTCTTATCTCTTAGTCACAGGATAGTAATTTTGATGCAGAGTTTGGCACAAAATGATTATTTATAGGTTTAAATCTAGATAAAGTAATTTATCTGCTAATTACCAAGATAAAGTAATTAGCCTCTACACTTGTAACATTCCAACTTTCCAGATCATGCAATTTTAACCAGTCACTCTCTGCAGGCATGGCTTCTTTCTGGGAATTCTTCATTTACAGCTCTGTTCATTAGCCTGGCATCACATTTTGTTCATGGGGGCAAATATTATTTAAATATAAGGTCTTCACTAGCTAAGATTCTTAAGAGATGATGTAGATGAGGCTGGGTAGTCAATTCAGTTTCATGGGATTTCTTTTGTTTTTTCTGTTACTTTTTAATATTTAAATTTTGGATTGTTCCTTCTGTAACTTATGGGAAGATATAATCCTCTTCAGGAGAACAGATATGACTGTTATCGGTGATTAGGACTCCTTTTTCAAAAGTAGATGAATTCTTTCATCAAAGTGATAGATTAAGAAGTTAGTGGGGGGAAGCATGCACACACCAGCGGGACAGCATCATGGTGGCCACCTGTCTCCTCGGAGCTTCCCGGATATGGGCCAGCTGTGGACTCCCAGCTCTCCCGGTCCCCGGAGGACCTGGAACACTCTTTATCTGGGCCTACGCCAAAATGCCAGTCATGAAGGGTACCAAAGTCACCAAGGGCAGCATGGCCACTGAGGCCCTGAAGGACCCTGAGGTGTGCACAGACCCCATTCAGCTAACTACACATGCCATGGGGATCAACATGTACAAGGAAGGCCAGGATGTGGCCCTGAAGCCAGATCCTGAGTACACCGAGTGGCTGTTCCAGATGAATTTGGGTCCCCCTAAAATGCTGGAGGAGCTGGAACCCGAGTCCCATGAGTACTGGTGACTGCTGTGCAAACAGAACATCTGATGTCACAACCGGCTCAGAAGAAATAAGAGGCTGTAGTGGGAGGTGGGCCATATCTCGTTAGGGCTCAAGGGGAAGGTGCCCACAGTCCAGCCCACACACCTGAGCCCCATCCCCAGAACTTGCAAGGTGGGGGGACATCTCCTGCCTCCACGCACGCACACACTAAATAAATATGAAAATAAAAGGAAAAAAAAGAAGTTAGTAGGTTAAAATTTTATCTCAAAATGGACCTACTATATAAGAAAGTTTGGTAAGATTTATCTGGTGCTACTTGCCTCTCAGTCTGCAATATGCAATGCTACCTGGAGATTGTCAGAAAGAGGACAGTACCAGATCATGGATCAATCAAAACAGTGAGCTAACTCTAGAATGCAGTATGGTGGTTTCTCAGAAAACTGGGAATCAATCAATCTCCCCAAGAATCCAGCATTATTACTACTAGGCATATACCCTAAAGATGCACATTTGTATTCCAAAAGGCATTAGCTAAACTATGTTCATAGCAGCATTATTCATAATAACAAGAACCTAGAAGCAACCTAGATGCCCCTCAACTGAAGAATGGATTAACAAAATGTGGTGCATCTACATAATAGGGTACTACTCAGCAGTAAGAAAAAATGATATCCTAAAGTTTGCAGGCAAATGGATGGATTTGGAGAATATCCTCCTGAGTGAGGTATCACAAACCTAGAAAGATAAGCAGAGGATTTACTCACCCATTAGTGGACTTTAAACAAAAATCAAAGCATTCTCATGCTGCAAACCACAACCACTGAAAAGCTTGGGATCTGAAGCACCTTAGACTGGCACCTTGGAGCCCATTCCCTCCAGAGGAGCACCTGACCCAGTCTTGATGTTGGGGTGAAGCGGATCTGCCAGGAGTGGATGTTGAACTAAGTCACCTTAGAACCTTGGGACCTCCTGCCCTTGCTGAGGAGAAGATATGGAGATGAGGAGAAGAGAGAGTGACTGGGAGGAGTGGGAGGCAGAAGGGAATTTGAACAAAGGGATACTTAGATAAAAAATGAGACTTTATATAAAAAAGAAAGAAAAAATAGAAAAAAAAACAGTGGGCTAATATAAACTGCCCTCTAAATAGAAATGAATGTGCACCATTGTTATTATTTTTAACAGAAAACAGAGGAATGCCATGTCTATCTTAATGGAACATGAAGACGAAGACAGAAGGTGTTATTGTATGATTCTTCAGTGTCTGCTTATACTGAACACCTGACAGTTCCTCTATACATATTTATTGAAAGATTAGAATTAATATAAGTACTTATTGATCCTCCTCTTCACTGTTTGTGTTGTAAAATGATTCATATTTATAAAAATAATTCCTGGCCAACTTGAGAACCAATTAGAAGTGTAGTTTTCCTATGTTTCAGAGCATATTAGTAACACTAACATAATCACCACAGAACACTATTAAAGTGACTCAAATTAAAGAAAAAATGTAACTGTAAAATTGGAAAGGTGTAAAAGTATTTCTCAGGGAATTTGTATTATGTTAGGTATGTCTGTCTTGAGTAAATCTGAAAAAGTCCCACTGCATAATAAGCAGTGTTACTTTATATGATGCACACACTTTACTCTTTCTATCTTCACTATCTTGACCCAAAGTATGCAAGAAGGCATGTGTGAAAACTTTATAGCATTTGGAAGAGAGAAGTCATAGTATAGTGTCTCAGTATCACCATGAGAAAGCATGGGTTAACCCCAGCTAACATGCCATTCTCTCCCTTGTCTCTTAGTCTATGTGAAACTTACGGACATACATTAAAAAAAAGCTAACAAAAAACAAAAAGCAAAAGACACTACCTACTAAAGCAACCACAGCTCTTTCAGTCAGTAAATAATCAACAGGTCCATTGGTTGGTACTTCAGGCTTTATTCTCATTGAATATTTAATATATGGCACATTCTACATCATGTCTTTTCAATGTATCAAGCATAAAATGATTTGTAGGTCCATAGGAAGTCATGATAACAGTTTGATTTTATGAATGGTTGTAGAGAAGATAAATCGTTAACATGATTAGTAAATGCTAGACTTAGAATCAACCCCAGTCTTTTAAATGCCAAGACTACAGGGATATAACATGCTTAGGTGTGGCTAGAGGGGTTATATTTTTCTATTTACATTTCCATGACAAATCTTTTTTCTGGGAGAAGGCTTTGCTGTACCAAAAGTATGAAAATATTGCAAATGGTGTGTTTTAAGCCTCAGAGCTTGACTAAAGAACCTTTAAGACCAGTTAGGTAAACCACAGCTGTAGGCATAATTCTACAAGCTAGTGGTTATTAGCTTTATAGAACTAGATCTTATATAAGATTTACCATTATACATGAAATATTTCATTTGATGATTTTTTATAGATTTTAAAGTTATGCAATTCTGTATACATTCTGGTAACATGGCCTACTTATCTAGGATGGGGAGGATGTATCTCATGAGACCTTAATTTTCAACTACCAAAATCAGTGGAGGAAAAACCAAATTAACCTTTTCTCTTTCATTCTCATGAAGTGGAATTTGTGCCTCTATTGTCAGGGAAATCTTCCAAGGCTGTTTCTGTTTTCTGCTTCTTGGAGCCCTCAGTTTATCAGCAGGTACACTGAGAGATGTATAGAGAAGAATGAAGTCATATACTCAGGAAAGTAAGTGCAGGTGCTGTGATAAAATAACTTATCAAGTTCCTGAATTCTATTATTTAGATTCCTTAATAAAACCAATATGATTATTTACTACAGTGCAGTATGAACATAATAATAAAATTTAAAGTTATTGTATTTGTAGATTTTGAAACTAGGAGGTGTAATTTAACCCTTTGCTCTAATTTTGAGCAGGTAAAGTGATTCCACAGATTTTGATTTATTCTTTTTTCTAAGTTGTTTGTTGAGTGGCAAATACATGTAAATTTCATGAATGAATATCGATAGAAGAAACATTTAAAAAGAAAAAATAAGAGTGTCCCTTTAATGTTGTTAGCTGGTCAAGACTAGCTCTGAGAGCTAAGAGAAGACACTGTGTTTGTCTATTGAATACAGGCAATTCCACAGGGCTCTCATATCACCCAAGCTTATCAAGCATGATTAGGTGAGACAAACAGAGAACTTTAAAAATAATGTCTGAATACAGAAAGAACAAAAAAATTACTAAGATACAAGAGCAGTCAACCATGCCTCTTTTAAATTTTACATATATAGCTGCTTATATACTTAAACCCATTACAGCTTTAGCTTCATGTTTTCTTACAGCTATACAGTTACACAGGCAAAGAATTTCTACTGCTCTTAAACACCCAACTGTAAATTTCAGCACATAATAGTTCAGAGCAGCAAAAGCACCCAAACTGTGTACAGAGTCTCCCTGAATAATGTCTGGGACCCTTCACATTCTGCAGCTATTTCAATTGTTGCAATGAAACCATAATATTTGCTGTGTTTACCTGCAAATCTGTGCCTGGTATTATCATCTTTAGGGTAAGAGCTTTTGTATTGGTAATAAAACACTATTGGTCTCCTGGAATTTTCTCTCTGGTCAGAGACACAGATTTTTCACAAAACAATATATAATTGTTAGCTTTACTACAAAATCAATGTTCTGAAGAAGAAAAATGGCTATGAACATGTGGAGTGATATTGTGAGCTGCTCTAAGTATGCAGTTTCTTGAACTTAGAAGTGGGTAGATAACTGATGAGGAGATACAGACAGGTTAGGACTTGAGGCTGTGGTACATTGGGGAAACTGAGAGCCCAGCAGGCAGGGAAGGCAAAGGGGCGGTTGGGAGAGGAGAGGAGAGATGGATACAAGTGAGCTAGGAGTGTCAAGCTTCTAAATGTTGTAAATACAGATCTGCTTCTGAGATTTTTTTAATGAAGTTTTTTGTTGTTGGTGGTAGTGGTTTTGGCTCTTTTTGAGATGGTGATAGGGTTAATCAAAGCATAATCTTGAAATGAATTTTTTGGATATTTGAGAACATGGAGAGATGTTGACTCATGTTGAGGCTGAGAAACTGATTCTGAGGCTTCTGAAGAAATACATTGTTGAATACTGGCCTAAGAACTGAGAGATCAGATTTGGAAGGATGTAGCCTCTTGATAGACATATTTTACAGTTAATTTCAAATAGGGCAAGGGTAACAGCCAGGGTGAGGGGCTCTGGTTTGAGTGGATGCACACTGCATTTATGTCATTCACTGCTCCTGTGGATGGATGGCTCATTAACTGACTCCACTAAGTTGCAGAGCTGCTCTTTTTTCTCACTTTATTACTTATTTGAAAATCTCAAAATATGTCCTTCTCTATCTCCCCCCAGGTTCACAGGTTCACTGTCCCTTCTTCACACACATAACTCTGTGTCCTCATTTTTTAACCTACCAAGTCCAATATGTACTGTTCATATGGTCTAACATGTATGGCCTTCCACTGGACCAGGGTCAGCCTACCAGGGGATATACCCTTAAAGAAATCTGGCTCTCCCAGGAGCTATCATTTTCCAACATCTCTTCTGCTAGGCCTGTGGCTTCACACCTACCTCACTTTTTATTGCTAGGATTTTGTCTAAATTTAGTTTGAACAGGTCTTATATATGTTGTCAAACCTTCATGAGTTTGTGTGTGTAACTGCCCTATTTTATCTTGTTTATTTGTCTTATCATCATCCATTGCCTCTACTTTTTACAATGATGCACAATGATCCCTTGAGTAGAGGGCATACAACATAAATGTCCCATTTAAGGCTGGGATTTTATAGTCTCTTATCCTCGGCATCTTGACCAGTTATGGGACAAGTCTCTGTGTTAATTACCACTTATGGTAAAGAGAAGCTTTTCTGGTGAGAGTTGAGAGAGATTAATATACACATAAAACAATACTATTAAAAATGCTTAATATTAAGTTCATTTAGCAATTAATCCCCTTAGATGTTGAAGCAGAATCCTCATGTATCTTTGTAGTAAATTTTTTTCTTCTTATCTTTCTGTCATATCAAATGGAATGTGAGGGGAGACTTGGGCCTGAGATAATCTAAGGAGTTCACCAAAGCTTAGGAAACAAAATCTAACTTGAAATACTGCATGCTATCATAATAGCTAGTCATTTATAATCCTTTAAAACATTCCAAGGTCAATCACATCAATCATTTTAAAGCTGACTATGATGCTTCTCAACAAGAAGTGTTTGTAACAGTAGAACAGCAATGACTCTTGTGGAGATTGGTTGGGAGGGGTAAGAAAATAGGACTAACTACAAAAACAATCTCTTTTTCTAGAATCTGACAGGAGTTGCTTTTTATTTTTCATTTTGACTTAAAATGTTTTATTAGTGAGACGTAGAGAGAGAGACAGAGACAGAGACAAGAGACAGAAAAAGAGGCTGACAGATACAGAGAGAGATAGAAGTGAATCATGAATTTCAGGCACATGTGTACAGGTCAGAAGACAGCTTGGTAGAGTTTGGATTCAGGGTTCAAATTCAAGTCATTAGTCTTGTCTAATAGGCACCTTTACACACTGAGCCATCTCACAATACCTCTACTCTACTTCTTAGTCATTGGGATGTCCTTTTACCCATCCATTCAACCATAATCTTTATTCAGAAACATTTAGAGAGCACTATTAGTTCCCTTGTCTTCTGCTACAAACAGAGGGTAAGCAAGAGTGAGTGACTGCTACACAATGTAGGCACATTGCTCCAGGTGCCTTTCACCTGGTTCTTGTCCGAGTCTTGTTTCTATTTTTATGTGCATTTCTTGAAATAGTCATTCCTTTTTATGCCAGTGATATGCATTATAGAAATGCAAAATGTAAAGTTTGATTATCAGAAAGGTAGTATAATTTATTCAGAGAAATAAACAACAAAAAAAAACCCCAAAATTAAGATGTGTGCTCCATCCCCAACTGACTAGCAGCATTAGGAAGTCATAAGAACAGTTACTATGAGGTTTAGTTTCTTCTTAAGTGTGGATAACTTTATTGACTAATGAAGATTTTTGATGATTATTATGTAAAACACATAAAACTATACTAAACATTAATGCTAAATAATGAATAAAATGTGAAACATTAAAATATCAAAGCACTCATTTATTATTAAATAAAGATATAGATTTTTAACATTTTAGCCACCATAAACAGATATTACAGTTTTGATCATATTCGTAAAACTGAGTTCTGCCCAATTTTCTATATAGACTGTGGTTAAAAAAAATGGGAACAACTCACATATCTGTTTGTACTATACCTTCTTTCTGTTATGAAAACGACAGGACCTCAGCTTTCTCTGACCTCTGTCTAACTCACCTAATTTTTTAAAATAATTTAAATTGTGCTTAATAACAATCATTGTTCTTTATTCATGTGCTCCCATTATTGTTTGAATTACTTTGCCATCTATGCTGCTTCAGAGCCCTGGACCATTACAGCTCTATCTTGGGATGGTCCAGGCACAGCATCTGCTGGGTCACTCCCATTGTCTCTTCCCCAGCAGTTTTCTAGGCATCAGGAATGATGCCCAGGTTGCTCTTGATGATAGACCTAATCACTTGTGTCCTAAACTAATATGACTTGGGCCCTAATTCTCTTCATATTTCCCTAAGCCAGTCCCTGAACAATTTGCACAACTGCCTTCATGTTACTATGCCCTCGATCTCTTGCCCAGACATAAAGTGACTATTTGGGGCTACAGTAGGATGAGGATGTTCTCACACACTCAGTGGTTCACTTACGTTCAGCTCTCTTTTCTTCTACATTTGCCTATTTTAAAGATTTTAACCTTTCCTTTATCATATATATATATATATATATGTATTTTTCATGAATTAATGAAAATATGTGTCAAAGTAACCCTACTGTGGATGTAATAGAAAGTGCCTTGGATTTGAAGCTAAAATAACCTTTTCTGGAATACAGTTATTTCCATATGCTGATTAAATCATCCTGGCCTCAACTGTCTAGTAAAAAGGACATTAAAATCTCACTGGACCTTTGCTGGGAACTTTCCTAAACAAACAACAAACAAGTCAAACTGCAAAATCTTGCCTTCAGAATTTCTTAACTTAGAGAATAGATGCTCCAGGTTGATGTGAGGAGGCAAGTGAGGTTTCTCGTGAGAAATATTGGCAAATGTTATTACCAGACTCCCTTCTAGAAGCTGCAGTGTAGTTCATTACCTGAGGCACTCCTGAGGGCTCATGCCCTCCATCACAATATAGTATGTTATATTTGGCAGTGCAGTGCATCCTGCTATAGCTGCAATTTATTTTGAAAAAGAGTTTAAGTGAGGAATACCATATTAAAGTAAGTAGTATTGAATTTCCCCAAGAATTCCCCTAGGCTCTGTTTTATTGTTAGCTTGCTCATTTCTTTCCACAACATCATGTGAACAATAATGAAACAGAAAGACATTTATCAAAAACAGAGAACTTAGATACTTGGGGAGTGGGTTACTATCTCAATGCAAATAATTTGTTTATTTCTTTTGATCATAAACCTTTAAAAGTGTTTAGATTTGTAGTCACTGTTCTATTTTTAGAGTTTTTTCTTTGAAGTGTTGATAACAACACAATATGAGTTTATTTGATCTGCTCCATTTTTGCTGATACGTTTTTTGACTACAGGAAGAAAAAAAATCCTGGAATGAGCCCTCTTCCAAAACATAATTAAACCAGATCTAACAAGAATATAGTATGAATTTTCACAGGTCCTTGGCATTTCTGAACATTTTAATTGAAAACATTTAATTAAAAATAACAACAATATGAACTGCTGATGACTGTTTTAGGGTTACTATGACTGTGATGAAACCCCATGACCAAAATAAGTTTGAGTGGAATGATTTATTTCACTCACAGTTTCATATAACAGTTCTTTATCAAAAGCAGTGAAGGCAGAAACTTACACAGGATAGGAACCTGGAGGCAGAAGCTGATGCAAAATTCGTAAGGAGTGTTGCTCTCCATGGCTTGTCTAGCTGGCTTTCCTATAGAATTCAGGATCACCAGTCCAGGGATTTCTCCACCCAAAATGGGCTGCCTCCACCCAGTGATCAGTAATTAAACCAGATCTTATGGAGGCATTTCATAAACTGAAGTTCCCTCCTCTCTGATGACTCTAGCTTGTATCAAGTTGACATAAAACTAGCCCAGGACAATGGCATAAAAAATTCTAGTGGTTTTGAATTAATGTAGCATCAACCTCATTCAAATAATTTGTAGCAATAAGCCCTTCAAAAAGGCACTTTCAGAATGTAGAAACTCAATTCTTGAACAGAAACTAGAAAGGGGTTGAGGTAGTTCTATCTGCTCTAAAAATTGTGCTCTACATGGAGATCACCTTCAAGACCTTTTTTTTCCAAATCAAATGGAGAAACAATGCAGGAAGGTCCATAAAGATATTTTGACTTAAAAATAATTAAAATTCTAGTTGTCATATGAAAGCATCTTTTCAACTGTATTGAGAAATCAGGAAACATCACAGAAGCCAAATGTGGAAAGGGTGCAGGACCCAGTATGTCTGCCAGCTTTTCTGTTGCAATAAAAAGCCTGAGAAAATAGACACAAAGAAAGATATCTTTGGCTTTGCTTTTAGAAGTTGCAGTTTATGGTCACATGACTCCAATGCCTCCGGGCCTTTGGTGAGAGAGAACATCATGATGGACATGTATGGGGGAACAAAGCTACCTCCTTACCGTGAACAAGGAAAAGAATGGTCTCTTAGAGCTAGCAATACTGAGAGGGAGATTTGAATGTGGGAGCTTCAGACCCTGCGTACCCAACTAGGACACACCCACAATGATTTTGGTAGTACTTTTTGATTGCTTCTTTCCCCATCAGTTTGCAATGTCTCTGCATCATAAGTCCACCAAAGGGTTAATGTACAGGAACTATGAACCACTTGCTCCATGAAATAGTCTGTTCCTAAAATCTCTTCCTCTGAGCATCACAGTGAGGATGGCCATTTCAGTCAATATGTTTCTGGAGAATGTTTTAGATCAGGACTGTAACACTTAGAGATATAAACAAGTAGCTATAGAATTACTGTTTTTCTCACTGGACGTCCATCTATGCCTGTACTCTGCCTGTACCTTTCCTAGGAGACAACCAAAGGTCACAAATATGACTGGGTCACAAATTTCCTAGGTAGTGATAACTTATTTAATTATCTTTCACCAGATGTTTGGCAAAAAGTGACATCAAATTACAATGTATTTCTCATTTGAAATGTCAGAGGGGGGGTCTGTCTATAAATAGTAAAAAGTAACAAAAACTCAAAGTTGAATTTGGTGGAGCAGGCCTGCAATCCCAGCACCTCAATGCTCAATAGGCGGGAAGATCAGAAGATCAACACCAGCCCCAGTATAGCAAGTTTGAGGACAATTGCTGGTGTATGATATCCTATGTCAACACAATGAATCCAAAAGACAAATGACAAATAAATATTGAAGAATATCTCATTCTCAAGTTCCACGGTTGTTGCAAATTTGATTACCTTTGCACCATTGGTAACATAATCTACACTCATTGGTACTCTGGTGATTGTAGTGGGTGAGATCAGGCTTTCATCACCGAGGAAGAAAGTTTTCTTGAGGAAAAGGCTCTTAGACTTTGAAAAAGGAGTCTCCAACATTGTCTTAAGTTCCCTGAGAGTTTTGATGTCTCTTATATTACTTAATGCTGCATTTTAACTACTTACTAAAATGTCTATCATTTAAAGTTGCCCAATATCACACATTCTGTCATATACATTTTTGAATTCAGAGGTTCAATGTTCATAGTGTGTGTGTGTGTGTGTGTGTGTGTGTGTGTGTTTGTGTACAAATGCCTTTTAGCAAAAATGCCAGCAGGCAGCACAACAATCAGAAAAGTGTAGCATTGGAAAAAGCAACTAGAGAAGAATGGATTGTGCTTTGTAGAATCTTTATTCCCCTGTCATGTAGCTTCACTGAGTATTTGATCCTTTTGGTTGATATTTTCCCTGGCTACATTATCAGTGACTTGATACAATTTAGAGTCACCTAACAGGAAACAAGAACTAAAACATGCCCCTATAAGATTAGTCTGTAGGCAATACTGTGGAACATTTTTTTTCTTTTACTGGTAGTTGGTACAGGAGGACCCAGCCCATTGTAGGTGGTGCTTCTCCTACGCAGCTGGTCCTCAAGTGTACGGGAAAGTAGGTTGAAGAAACTATGGAGGACAAACCAGTAAGCAGCATTCTTCTGCTTCTGCTTCAGTTCCTGATTTGAGTTCCTACCCTGATTTATCTCAGTGATAGATTTTAAGCTGTAAAATATAACACACTTTTCCCTCTCCAAGTTGCTTTTGGTCATGGTGGTTTATCTCAGCAATAGAAACCCTAACTAAGACAATATTTGTACCATATAAAGCAGAAATCAGCATTTTTTCTGTAGTGGGATGTATGATGAATGTGTTAAGCTTTTTGATCATGTAGCTTCTGTAAAAATGATCAAACTGTACTGAAGAACAAGTTCAGCCGTAGACAGCATATGTTTGAAGAGGTAGATCTGGGATCCAGTGGTATTTACAAAAGGCAGATTTTCCCTATGAGGCATATTATGCTGACTTCTGGTACAGGTACAGTGTGTGTAGGGTGGTCTTTTGTTGTTGTTTGGCAATTTCGGCAAAGAATAAATCGCCAGAATCTCTATGCTCAACAGTTGTTCTTCAGTGCTCATCAAAGGCCAGAAGATGAAGCATTTGAACTGTTTATTATACAGTATCCAATTTTCAACCATCTTACACCTATTACAAATATCTAACACTAATTATTTTCTAAACATATGTTAAAGTTAAAAGTTCACCTGCTTAGGAAGACAGAGCCAATAAATAAGACACTACTTTCCACCCGCACTTGGTACCTTGGTTTTTTTTTTTTTTAATTCTTTCATTAAACTAATCAATATCAAAGATTATTTCAAAAAATATCAAATAGTTCAAGCTATAACAAGTACTTGAAGATGTCCTTTGCTATGTTTTACTATTTAAAGTGTAAGAGCATGGTGTTTAGAGTTACATCATTATATTAGATTCCTGGTAAGGAAGCAGTGTTATCTCTCTGGATGCTGGTTAGTCCACCTGTAAAAAAATACAAAAACAGTACTGGTTGTTCCATCATTATGCTATAAATACTGAGGAATTCTGTCTGTCAAAAGCACCTAGCAAAGTGCCTGGTGAGAATTCTGCAAATATCACTTACTGGTATCATGAATGACTTATCTAAAAAGCATCTTATTAGCTACTCTTGCCTTATTTGTGCCAAAAAATATAGTGTTTGAAATTATAGAATGACTTTTCCTTTATTTCTGGAGAGACTGTTATATAAAATCAATTTCCTATTCACGAAAATGTCAGTTCACACACAGTCAACTAATTAAAAATCCTTGATAATGCACTTAAATATGATTGGAAGGGGATTTTATTAGTTACAAGCAAAAAGTATTGACAGAACAAATTACCAGATGCAATGCTGTAAGTAGTCTTTAACCTTATTTAAAAATAGGTTTCTATCTTTTCTTCCAGGAGGTGTAAAAATTTAATTATCTAGAAATTGATTCCTGTCAGCTAGTATCCCACATTGATAGTGAAGATTCTACCGTTGTTTATTTTTACAAAACAGTTTTGTGAGTTTTCTCTTTGTTTGTTCTTTTCAATGGGAACATGTTTAAAGTGCTGATAGTGTCAGCTGATGTATATGAGTTTTGGTACTTGGAAAAAAAAAGAATGAAATAGTATAAAGAAAGATAGCCTTTGTCCGCCATGATTTGTTTGTTTTCAATGCATTCCAGGCATTTGGCAGGAAATACATTTAAGCAGTTTCTGAGGAAATTTAGAACAGAAAGCTGAAATCTTCTATAACCTTAACATTTCAGCAACTGTTGATCTTGATTGGAAGCTTTTCTTCACTATCAAGCTAAGTAGCTTCAAAAAATTTCAAGAATTTTTAAAATCTCATTATTTGGATGATACCTTAAAAGAATAACACTTTGAGCTTTATTTCCAATCTTCAGTATGTTCTATAGCTCTGTTCAAATCTATAAGCTTTGTCCAAATCTGTATAGATCTCATTCAGGAGCATATACATACATATGTATTTAATATTTTAGCAATGGAAGTTAACATATGCATATGGCATATCCACATGTGTTTTAACATTTAAATACACTGCATTAGTTATATTGTGTGATAAAACTCCATGACCAAACAACTTAGAAAAAACTTGATTTGGGGATGCCTTTCTAAAGGGCTGGAACTCGCCATGGTGGGGGAGGATAACAGCAGAAGGCAGAAAGACATGGCTGCTTGAGCAGAAGTTGAGAGCTCATATCTAGAACCATGAGCAGGAAGAGGAAGATTATACTTGGAATGATTTGAGGCTTTGAAACCTTACATCTTACTCTAGTGACATACTTTCTCCAGTGAGACCACACCTAAGCTTTCCCTACTATGGACAGTCTTCAAAAGTCTGAGATTACAGAGACATAATTCAAGTCACTACATGTACCATCTTAAAAGAGCAGAGAATGGATGGGAGAATTGCTGCTATAAGATATATTTGATGCGTTAGAGTAGGGAAGTTGTAAACACCCCTTCTATAATAAGTGCCATATCTATACATTGTACAATTGTGTATTCCTTGGTCTCTTTGTTATTACATACAACATCATGAGGAATGATGGAAAAACCTTCCCAGAAAGCTCATCATGTAACATTAACAGCATTCCTACCAGAAACAAAAGGAAACTTTGGTCTCAATGATTTTATTTTATGCCAATATGTTCTATTCTGGGATCCATCCTCATAGTCCAAGGTGACAACACTCCTCTGAAGGTATCACCCCATATTTCTAACATTTACAGTCAATGCTTTAGTTTGAAATGGGATTACCTCCAGATAAGTCCACCTTAGGATGAAAATCTCCAATTGAAAATTCAGTACTGAACACTACAGTTTAGCAGCACAGTATATCACATGCATTAAGCTGCTTCTCCTCAGGATCATGTAGGTTCCTGGGAACTGTGAGTTGCTGCTGCTGTCTGGCACCACAAAAGAGGATTGTCCCATGTATGGATAATCCAAGAGAAGTCACAAAAAGAAAATATAAAGTATAGTTTCCTTCAAATGCTGGCACTTTTATATTAATGTCAAGATGAAAAATTCCATCCAACTACCAAAGTTCCAGCAACATCTCTTTGGTTCTATTCAGATTTTTAAAAGAAATTTATTCTGGGCTAGCAAGATGTCTCAGTATATAATAATACTTGATACATAGGCATGAAGAACTGAATTCAAATCCCCAGAACTCATGTTAAAATTCTGATGTGGTCATACTCTGTCATCCTGTGTTGTGGAGAAGGGATGGTAGAAAATAGCTGGAGCTTGTTTTTGAGCAGCCTGGCTCTAGGGCCTGGTGTGGGGAAAATGCTGTCCAAAGAGAATAAGACAGACAATGCCAGGACAGGGTAAGACAGTCAAAATCTTCTTATCAGCTCCATGTACACATAGATATGCATTCCTGCTCAACACACACACACACACACACACACACACACACACACACACATTAAATAAATAAATAAGTCTACTCTGTCTATGAGGCTATATCTTTATGATAAAAAAATACTTGGTCAAAACCTGAATCATCAATTAGTTCATGAGTATGTGAAGTTTGATACAGGATATATTTAAGCAAACACTGATGTGTTCCAACTTATGTATTCTCACATTTCTGTCTCATGTAAGTTTGGGCTCAGGCCTGGATACCAAATTGTATAGAGAGATTTTGATTGATTAAATGGAATAAAAGATTTCCACACCAAGGATGAATTCAGGTAATACTTGTTTTATTATTTTCAGTCTTTGATTTTTGAGTTATATGCTGTGCATCCTATTTTTCTTTGTTATTAATAGGCTTGTCTTTCTATAAAGGAGAATACCAATGGATTTGTTCCAGAATATTTCCTACATAGAAATGAATACTTTTCATGTGAATTTATAAATTTTCATTTATATTTATTATAGATATTCTCCCCCAGAAACCCATTTTATGCTTTGTTATTTTAAAAGGTATAGCAAACATGGGGATTGCACATTACCACCAGCCATCTCACTGGCATTTTTGTATCATTGGATTATTTCTGCCTCAGCACTGAAGAGATTGGCCTTCCTTCCCTCTGTTGAGCTTGAGCCAAAGGACTCTCAAAATCTCACTCACATTTTCAGCATTTAGAAGAATGTCCTATAACAGCTCTCTAGGTTTGGCGTTCATGAAACTCTTCAAGCATACAATGCCAGACACTGGGATTGAGGAAGAAAGGAAGATGTATGGTTTCATGTGCTTGTGGCTCTGATGTATGACTAATGAACAAAAGAAAATCAGTAAATTGTAAACAAAACAAACCCCAAAGTTGGAAAGCAGTGAGCACTTTGAGAAAGTAGAAAGGGTACCAGGAGAATGGATGTGGCCTGTGAGGTCACTGTTATTATGACTGGCTTGGAGGTATTTAGGAGAGGAAAGAGATGTGCACTGTGCAGCTTAGACCAAGTCTTATTGGTAGCAGTAAATATCAACTCCCTTCAACCAGGATGAGTAAGAGTCAGGTATTCCATTCTCCAGAGGTTGCATCAACAAGATGATCGTTCTGTTGCCCAAAGAATTCTTATTTTGGTCTTGTTTTCTGAAATAACCTAAAGTCACTAAAGGGCATACCTATATCTTCTAATTCTTTGGCTCTTTGCTCTTTGACCTCTATTTCTAAGTAAAGCACTTGCTATATGTAGAATAATTAGTTCTTTAAGGTACATATATAGACGTTATAATTTCCAATGTGAAGTTAGTGGGAGCCTTTGGGAGGAGCTTACATTGAAATTGAAGTCAATCATAGCTGTAATTGACTCTTTATAAAAAAGACCACATGGAACTCCTTTGTCCATTCTGCCACATGGAGTAATAGCAAAAATCAAAACGCTGCACACCATACAAGGGCTCTCACCACAGTCTAACATGTCAATGCCCTTACTTCAAAGTCAAGCTTTATTGTCAAGACTCCTAGGTCTATGGTAACAACTCTCAGCCTGTGAGTTGTGTCCCCTTTTGGAGTCAAATGACCCTTTCACAGGGATCACCTAAGACCATTACAATTTCTAACAGTAGCAATATTGCAGCTATGAAGTAGCAATGAAAATAATTTAATGGTGGAGGGTCACCATAAGATGAGGAACTGTATTAAAAGGTCCCAGCAATTGGAAGGTTGAGAACACTGATCTGTGGAGTTCTAATACAACAATCAAATGTAAAACGTCAAGAAAAACAGATACTTAAACACATGCAAGCAAATATAGGGACAAATATATTTTACCAAGTGAATGTCAGAGGTAGGCATTTAAATTGTAACTTAAACGGTTATCTGAATGATATTTTTAAACATAGTTTTCCCACTCTTTACAGATAAAATTGGGGTTCTTTTGAAGATTATCTTCAGGAATGTAACTGGGCTATATTGGAACATTGGTATAGGTGCTTTGTCAGTGAAATGCAGAATTTTAAAGTTTGAGGATCACACCCTCTTCTGGCCACTAAAGGTATTCTTTTCTTAGTATGCCTTATTTCATACAAGTAGAACTCATATTAACTAGGAACACTAAAAGGACTTAAGTGGCTTTCTTTGTGTACTATGTATATATTTAAGAGCAACAAAGAAAAAGAAGCATGAATTTGAGAAGGAATAGTGTTGAGGGGCTATGAGAAGGTAGGAGGGTAGAAAAAGAAATAATATAGTTATGTTTTAGTTTAAATGAAATAAAAATAAGCCAATAATTCAAGAAAAAATATTGTTTGAGAATTTGATTTTTTAAATTTTATGTTAAGCAAAGAAACAAATAACTTTAATGTGAGGTTTTGACAAAACAAATTTCACTTCTAAATTATCGCAAATTTTATTCTTTCCTAGTGTGTATAAAATTTGAGTGTGCACTACAGAACACTATGAAACTAGATGAAGTGTGTGAAAGTAGATTATTTTTTTAGAGTATTTCTGGCATCTGTAAATGTACTTATAATTGTTAAGTGTCTTTCCGATGCTCTGAAGCTTGCCTATACCTTGGTGTATGCTCAATGTCTGGGGGTCATTTCCCTTTAAGTGAGCAGGAAGCCTGGATATGCTCTGGGCTATTTTCAGTTTTTGTTCTGGCCTCTCATCCTCTCTTTCCATGGCTTAAATTTAGCTCAGGACCAGGCTGCACTTCATACATTTTAGGGATCCTTTCATTTGCCCATCCACATAATGCTGTTGCCTGCAGCCTTCCTGTGAAATGACACACCTAGGTGGCTTTTATGAAAGCTTCCATGGTTTTCTTAGTGTCAGATGAATATTGAGACCAAAACTGTAAAGAAACTAACCAAATTACAGTTCTGGGCTCCCCTTCCAAACAATTCATTTAAAATAAAATACAAATTGAATACAGTATTTTCACAAGTAGCTGAACTGGCAATAATAGGGCAGATTGCCTGGGAAGTTGTATTTAATTAGATTTAATAGCAAGAAACTTCCTCAAAGAAACCCTGTCTCATCTTTGGTTTTGTGTAAGCAGGCATAAATCTAACCCCCAAGTTGTAGAATAAAAGTAGTTAATGCTGTTTTTGGAAAACTTCCTGTAAAACTGTTTTTATGACATCAGGAAGCAGGGTGTGAACTAAAAAATGAAGCATCATCAGGTCTTTAACACAGAAAAGGCCAAAGATAAAGATAATCATAAATGTACATCTGTGTATGGTTCACTTGATATGCAGAATAATGGTAAGATATTTTAAGATTTAGGTTTCTGTGACACAAGCTGTTGACATGGTAACCAGTTTGCCAAACAGCTTTCAAATCTGTGTGCTCCTTCTGCCATCTAGTGTTCATTTTTCAGAAGACGAGTATTAACAGAAGAGTTTGTATAGTTCATAGGGGTGACTTCTGATACAAGTGGTATTCAGGATAAAATATTGTCACTTTAATCTACTAAATTTTAAGCCAACATTGTAAAGGTAAAGTATTTTTAAAGTAAATTAAAGTGCATGCAAAGCAAGATGTTTGGAAATACTGTGTCTTAGAAACTTTTATTTATTGAACCTGGTAGAGCCAGTCAGTTTTACTCTGGACAGCCAGTCACATTTTGTGATTTTTCTCTCAGAGTTGAACGGTAGTCTCTGAACTGTCACCCTATGAGTCTGTGATGTAATATTTAGTAGCAACATGGCTGGAAGCAAGACAACACTCCATGGGTCTTGGGTAAACTATTTCTATAGTAATAGAGATTGGACCAGATTAATTTAATTGGTTGTTGCGAATATATTAGGAGCTCACATAAATCTTCCTGGATGGGCTCAATCAGTGATGACTTGTGTGTGTGTGTGTGTGTGTGTGTGTGTGTGTGTGTGTGTGTAGTGTAGGCCAGAGGATAGTTTCTCTCCCCATGTATAGTCTACCTTGTTTTTCAAGATAGGGCTTCTCATTGGCCTGGAACTCACTGTGTGGGCTTGTCCAACTGGCTACCAAGCTTCAAGGGTCCTCCTGCCTCAGCCTCCCAAATTCTGGTACTTGAGGCTTCCAACCCCACACCCAGATTAACTCCCAGGTATAAAATGTCCACTGTGGTTCATGAGCATTTGGGTGGATATCTTCTGGTTGAGGTAGAATTGACCAGGCCTAGTGGTATCTTCTGATAATTATATTTAATTTTCTTTTGAAATCTTTCAAGGGGCCATCAAATCTGTGAATTATTTTTCCTTCTTTGTCATTTATCAGTTGTACCCCCCCACCAGCGGAAGCAATTTATCTGAAAGACCTTCTAGGCCCACTGAGAGAATGTTTTTCCTGTCTTTTGCAGAGGTTATTTGCCTCAAGATTAAATATAAACATCCAATGAATCAAGTGATGGTGGCACAGGCCTTTAGTTCCAGCACCCAGGAGGCAGAGGCAGGCAGATTTCTGTGGGTCTCAGGCCAGCCTAGTCTAGAAAGCAAGCTCCAGGACAGCCATGGTTATCCACAGAGAAATCCTCTCTCAAACATGAGAACAACTCCCAACAAGAAACAAAACAAAACAACACTTCCTGCCCCCTCCTGCCCCACATTAAAGGGTTATTGGTTTGATAGAAGTTTGTAGCCCTGCTATTGGATGGTTAGTGGTGGCATGGCTGCTTCCTGACAGTTTGTGCATTGTACTCAACACCTTCAATATTGCTCCTTGGAGACAACTCACTATTACTCACACTGTTTTTGTCACTTGAAAAGACATATCATTCAGAGTTACTTTTTATGTTTGCCTGAGCTTATTCACAGGCTCTGAGATCTGGCTGCCTAAACTCTGAAAGTCCTGCCTAAGATCACTTTCACTTGACTTTCTTCTGTGAGTTTCAACATCAGACCCTGTGAGAATACAATGTTCAAGTAACTTATGTTCTCACCACCAATGCATCAGTGACCTCACCCAAGCCTGGAATCTCAGAGTCTAATTGGTTGTGGTCTACCAGTTCTGGTGCAGAAACATGGTTTCTCTTAGAAATATTGGCTTTGCCAACAGCCAACATCAAGCTAAATGGAGAAAAACTCAAAGCAATCCCACTAAAGTCAGGAACTAGACAAGGATGTCCTCTCTCCTCTTATCTATTCAATATAGTTCTCAAAGTTTTAGCTACAGCAATAAGAGAACAAAACGAGATTAAGGGAACACAAATTGAAAAAGAAGAAGTGATACTATCTCTATTTGCAGATGATATGACTGTATACATAAGTGACCCACAAAATTCTACCAGGGAACTTCTAAAGCTGATAAACACCTGCAGCAATGTAGCAGGATACAAGATTAACTCAAAGAAATCAGTATCCCTTCTATACACTAAAGATAAAAGGGCTGAAAAAGAAATAAAGGAAACATCACCATTTATAATAGCTGCAAATAGCATTAAATACCTTGGAGGAACTATAACCAAAGAAGTAGCAGATCTATTTGACAAAAACTTTAAATCACTGAAGAAAGAAATTGAAGAGGATACCATAAAATGGAAAGATCTCCTATGTTCCTGGATAGGTAGGCTCAACATAGTAAAAATGGCAATTCTACCAAAAGCAATCTACACATTCAATGCAATTCCCCTAAAAATCCCATCACAATATTTTACAGACCTTGAAAGGACAATACTCCCCTAAATTTGGAATAACAGGAAAGCCAGAATTGCCAAAACAATTTTACTCAACCAAAGAACCTCAGGAGGCATCACCATCCCCGATTTCAAGTTATGCTACAGAGCAACAGTAATAAAAACAGCCTAGTACTGACATGAAAAGAGACTTGTGGATAAATGGAATCGAATTGAGGATCCAGGCATTAACCTAAAAACCTATGAACACCTGATCTTTGACAAAGAGACCCAAAATATTAAATGGAAAAAAGATAGTATATTTAACAAATGGTGTTGGCATAGCTGGATGGTAGTGTGTAGAAAAATGCAAATAGATCCAACCCTCTCACCCTGAACAAAACTCAAATCCAAGTAGATCAAAGACCTCAATATAAACTCAGCCACACTGAGCTTGATAGAAAAGAAAGTGGGAAATACCCTTCAACGCATTGGTACAGGTAACCACTTCCTAAATATAACACCAGTGGTACAGACACTAAGAACAACAATCAATAAGTGGGACCTCCTGAAACTTAGAAGCTTCTGTAAAGCCAATGACACAATCAATAGGACAAAATGACAGCCTACAGAATGGGAAAAGATTTTCACCAACCCTACAAGTGATAGAGGACTGATCTCTAAAATATATAGAGAACTAAAGAAACTAGAACAAACCCTGAATAATCCATTCAAAAACTGAGGCTCAGAACTAAAACAGGGAATTCTTAGCAGAAGGATTTCAAATGGCTGAAAGGCACTTGGAAAAATGCTCAATGTATTTAGCCATCAGAGAAATACAAATCAAAACAACTTTGAGATTCCACCTTACACCTGTCAGACTGGCTAAGATTAAAGACACAGATGACAGCTTATGCTGGAGAAGTTGTGGAGCAAGGGGAACACTCCTTCATTGTTGGTGGGAATGTAAGCTTGTTCAGCTACTCTGGAATGCAGTATGGCGGTTTCTCAGAAAACTGGGAATCACTGTCCCCAAGGATCCAGCAATACCACTACTGGGCATATACTCTAAAGATGCACATTCACACTCCAAAGGCATTAGCTCAACTATGTTCATAGCAGCATTATTCATAATAGCAATAACATGGAAGCAACCTAGATGCCCCTCAGCTGAAGAATGGATTAGCAAACCGTGTTACCTCTACACAATGGAGTACTACTCAGCAGTAAGAAAAAATGATATCCTAAAATTTGCAGAAAAGTGGATCTGCCAGGAGTGGATGCTGAACTAAGCCATTTTGGGACCTTGGAACCTCCTGCCCTTCCTGATGGGGAGATAAAGAGATGTAGAGAACAGAGAGTCACTGGAAGGGATGGGAAGAGAAGGGAGTTTGAACAAGGATATATAAGAATAAAAAATATGACTTTATTTATAACAAAGAATAGTGAAAAATGTTGACTTCCAAGCCTTAGAAACATTGTGGAATGGGAACCTGGGGTCAGATTTGCAGTTTTAGCTTAGACATGAAATTCACATTCCAGCACAGTCTCTCTTTTGCAGTGGAGGCTGCATTCTTCCCATATGTCCTTCTTGGGAAATATTGAAGTATCTACATGTGAAAATCATTATGCTCTTGTAACATAGCTGTTGTCTTAGCGGTCATTAGAGAAATGTTCTTAGTGTTGTCTGCATCATCACCAGTGGCAATGTTAATGCTATTCATTCAGCAGAGGCTCCATTACCCTTCAGAATTTACTAGCCATGATTGCTTTAACACACACTTGATGGCTAGTGAATAACTGTTCCCTCATCCCATGCTCTTTTCTATAAGAGGTTCTCATGTATCCAAAATAGCCACACTGAGAATGTGAGACACGGAGGCATGGGTTGGTGGAGCTTCAGAAAATTTTCTGTTCAACATAGACTTTTGCAGTTGTAAAAATAACACTCCATGATTTAGAGTTCCTGTCTCAGTAGACTAGAGTTCCTACCACAGAATTATTGCTTATGTGTGTCTCTAAGGGTTAGTCATTACAGTGTACTTATTTCTGTCACAAACAAGGCACATAGAGAAATTGTCATATTTGATGGAGACAGCATCCATTGGGTAATGGTGATTCTGACTTCTGTTTTATTTTGAGGGCTAAGAGGTCAGTGGGTTTCAGTGACTCACCCAAATCAACATGATAAGAATGTTTAAAACAAGCTTAATATGTTTAATTTTTTTTGTGTGTTTGCGTTTTGGAGACAAAGCCTTGGTTTGTAGTACAGGCTGCCCAGAATTTGCTATAGAGTCCAGTCTGGCTGCAAACTTAGAGTCTTCTTGCTACTTCTACATGCTGATCTTGTAAGTGTTTGGGTCACTGTTCCTAAAATTTTGTTTTAAAAATTCTCTTTCCCCTACAAAATAATTGAAACATTAATGTCCTTGGTCATGAAGTATACTAGTGCTATGATAATTGTTGTGGCTGGTATAGTGAAAACTTACTGAGATGGTGATATGGTAGGCATTGCTCATCTAACAGTTCTCAAGTGATGCTAGTGTTATGAAGATTTTATAGGCAAGGAACCAAAAATACAGAGCAGACACTGATTTGAAAGCAGTACAGCTGGGTGTTTAGCCAAGTCTGGCTCAGTCACACACCTGAGTTCCTAGCTAGCATCACTTTCTAGATCAGCAACCAAATATCTCATGTAATGAAGCCAGGTTTTGATTTTTGCATTTGTAAGTAAGCAAATAGGTAGCCCTATTAGTTTTAAGCATTTAAGCTGCCTATGGAAACAAAATACTTGTATACAGTTTTTACATTTATTATTTTAGGATTGTGTGTGTCTGGTTTTATGTATACCATATGTATACAGAAGTCAGTAGAGGCTAGAGACAATATCAGATACCCTGGAACTGGAGGAAAAGACAAATGTGAGCCTTGGAGTAGGTACTCAGAAGTGAACTCAGGTCCTGTGCAAGAACAGTAAGCATGCTCAACTGCTGAGCCATCTCTGTAGCCTCTTCAAATGTTTTGTAAGATTATAAAGGACTACAGAATATAGCTATTTATTATCGAATTGAGTTATTCAATCTCACACAGGATTTTGATACACATAACAACAATACAGACTAAACAGATTGTTTTGTTTTATAATTTATTACTAAACAAATCAAAACACAGACACACTTTCATATACACATATAAGGAGTCTCTTAAGTTTTACACTTTGATTCAGGAAAAGGGCATACAACTAATTAGACTTAATTGAAATTGAACAATTTTGTGAGTAGACGAGATACTTTGACATAGATGTAGATGTTTTCATTGGTAAGCTTTTAAAACACCCAGTGATTCAATACACTTGCACAAAGGAAGTTACTGCAATTTAGTCCAGTTTATTTCTCTTTCTAATGCTGAGCATCTGAAAGTGGTTTCCTGTCACTTTTGCTGAATTGAATCCTCTAGGGTCTCTTAGGGCTGAATCTGATAACAACTGGTGCATCTTCTAGAGTGAGAAAGGTTAGTGCATGTGACAGTTAATTTGTAAAGTTAAAAAAGAAAATAAGAAAGAGACAGTGATGAATTGCGGGTACTACTAGATTCCTCAAATCTATGCTGTGTTCTGCTTTGGGCTGAATGTTATCTAAATAGAGCAGCATGGAGACAGAGGAAGTAATCCAGTGTCCATTACCTGTTGCTGTGTCTGTTACTGAGTTTGTGTATATCTGAAGCAGAAGGTGCTTCGATGTTATGCTTCATTCAGTGAATATTAAATAGACCTATATTAATTATGTCTCTGAGCTCAGAGTCACAGTAAGGCCTCAGTTTTCTTGTCTGTTCTTCATAATTAGAACATTTATGCTCTGGGCCTCTCCTTCATCTAGCTTATCCCATCCATCATTGACACCATGGGAGGTCATCGAACCTTAGAGGCATTGTTGTGTTCTGGTAAAGGGAAGATGAGTGTGCCATGTATTTTAGCCTCAAGGATGGCAGGGAGCTGAGTAAGGGAAGGAAAGGACAGCTGCTGAGGAGCAGGGCGTGACTTGAATCACTCAGTTCGTGAGTTTCTTTTTCATATGGATGTCTGAGCTAGACATCAGAGTCTTTACACTGAGATGTGTAAAGAAAGAAGAAGTCTAAGGTAGAGACTGGTAAAGCTTGTGAACTAGGTCCTATTATTCTTGCTCTCTCACCTCCTGGCTTTTTTTGACCTGAATTTATAGGCAAGTTTAATTTGGGTACTGCTAATTATAAGCTACAGAATCCTATGTATTGTTTAAACAGTAACAGATACATTGTCTCTTACAAGCAGATATTACAAGAGTACTCCTGGCCTTGTAGGCAGCTGTGAGTTGCCAGAAATCAGTCTCAGCTTTAGTTTCTTAGTGTGACCTAATTTTCTTTGCAGACAGAAGTGGATGATGACTGTGGCCTTAGGTATTTCTAGGCATATGCCAACCTCATTTTGGCTGAAAAGAAATGGGAGCCCCAGAAACAGGTTGTGAATCTACAAAGAACTAATGTAACTTTACTTTGTTACATGGCCATGGTTCACATGGCCAAAGACTGAAGCATGGATGTTCTGAGAGGCAGCTTAGGAGTAAGTGTGTGTTTCAGCTCATCTTTTCTCTGAGAGAGCAGGGGTCAGGAAAATTCTTCCTACAGGTGGCTACTATTAGGATATCTGAGTGATTTTGCCAAGCACTGAATTGACTCATGATAGAGGCTTCCTATGAAGGAATATTATACCCTGCTAGGCTCAGCTGAGATCTCCTGCTTTAGTGTTTTCCAACACAAACTAGCCTTGTCTTGGCAGCAGACAGCATGCTGTCTTATTTACCTCTGATATGATTGTCCAGTCTTTGTTCTTTCACTATGGCCAGATAGGTGGCTCACTGTGGACAACCACTCTGAGAAGATCATGACTCTTTGGTTAGATGTGGGTTTTTATGACTGTCAGGTCCAACCTAGACCCTCATGGTTAATGGGAAAAATAGTTTCAATCAGAAATATTGGTGTATACTTAAATACTGAATAAAATTATCCTAATGGACACTTTGCGTGCAACATTTTTATCATATGAGCTTTTGCTTTTGTTTCTGGGGTTGATTAGCATCTGGTTCCTTTATCAGAGTGTCTCCTTTGGAGGATAGAAATGTCTTTATATGCTTCGTGCTAAGCACTGTAACACAAAGAGTACTAATGCCCAAAATTATAGCACATAAATAAAAATTATTAATGGTAGAAAAGTGTCCAGACTTGTTTTTAGATTTTTGAAGAATATGCCTGTCCAATATGGTTTCAGCTAATACAGTAGCATATTATCATGAAAAGACGAGAAAACTAATGAGAAGACTAGGAATTGGGAATCAGTAGAGTTAGAAACAAATCTTGATTTGCTGTGTTTTTAGAAGGTGTGCAAATTAAACCTTTAGAACCTAATTTTCTAATCTGAAAAATTGGGCTAATACTTTCCATGGGCCTATTATTAGAAATAAATGGCAAAGAAAGTCTAAGGCCCTGATTTAAAGTAGTTAGTGCATTTAATTTCCCCTTGTGGATGTATGTGAGGAAGCAGCTAGCTGGAAGCTCAAGCACCATGGGGGAAGACCTGCTTTTGGTGAATTTTGTTTGGCAAACTGAAATGGAAGTGGCAAAAGAAGATAGTCCTGGGTGTGTTCAGTGACAGCAGTCAGAATCTCTTTGGAAGCTGTTATTAGTTATTTGGGAAGGTTTGATCTCTAGAATTGGTTTTAAAGCAGTAGACAACAAGACTACATCTGCAGGAAAACCAACCAAATGTGCTCTGAAACTAAACATACATATGTCAAGGTATTGGCTTTGAAATTTTACTTCAAAGACATGACTTTCCAGAGGCCAAGGTTAAATACAGTATTGTCACATGATTCAGAGTCTGATCTTGGGTATATCAAACCAAGAGAAATGAAACACATATCTATACAAAATGGTAAGTATTAAAGATTGATATCATCAGTTGTCATTAGCTGCAAGTAAAGTAGCTCATTATCTCCAAATTGATTAAAAAGTTAAATGAGATGTAGTATGTGGCTATAATGGAATATCACAGATGAACCAGGTGGTATTGTGTGAGAACCTCCATGAAGTTTGTTCTAAGTCAAGGAAGCTGAACAAACTGTTACATAGTGTGTAATTTCATTTACACCACACATCCAGGCCATGAAGACTAACAGAAGCAGTTGATCAGCAGGTCTATAAGAACTGGAGGCAGAGGATGAGACCCTTTGGGATTTATATAGTGGCAACAAAATATCCTTAACTTGCTTTGATTATTTTAATTAGGTGAAAGAGTGGTGTGATATGTCTCAGTAAAGCTGTTACAAAGAAGAGAAGTTATAAAATGATGAGCTGAAACATCTGTAGCTTTACCTTCAGATGTTCTAGGTGTGTCTGACTTACACTAAGAACTGAAAACTTCAGTTCATATCCACTTTAGGCTACAATTCTCTAGGTAGGATTTGAGTAGATGAAGTTTTGCATTGTATATTTTCACAGGTGAGGAAAAATTTCACTTTAGCTTGATGTCAACCTATTTAGCTTAACAGACATTTAGATGCAAGCAATGTCAAATGATAACTAAGTTTGGAAAATTAAATTAATGTCAACATAACATTAACCACAGACAGTGTAATCAAGTTAATCCTCATAAAGAAGATACAGAATCAATGTAGTACAACATTATATGACGATAAATGAGAACACTGCAAAAGGGATCAGACATTGCAGTTTTTGAAAATCAATTATCACATCTACTTGCTTTGGCTTTGTGGTTATACATTTGAGGATGTTTTTACATTAGCATGTAAGTTTTTACAGATTCAAAATTTATCATGATAACAAGTTTGAAGAGTAAATTCTTGTACAAGTTCTGCTTTGTCAGGCAGGCTAACATCTTGGAAAGTGAAATTGTATTAAGAGTTTTTTGGCCTATCTGGCTCATAGTCCAGACCCACAGTCCTGAAGAAACACAAAAGGCATAAATTAATAATATTAATTAATATAAATTAATTACATGCTGCTTGGCCTATGGCTCAGGCATATTGTCAGCTAGCTCTTGCATCTTAATTCAACCCATTTTCATTAATCTGTTTTTTCATGTGGCCTGTGGCTTATCTATTTCTTTACATCTTGCTTCTTGGGCTGGATTGCATTTCTCTCTGACTCTGCCCTCCTTTCCCTTTATAAATGCTTGAATTTCCCGCCTACTTCTAAGATGTCCTACCATAGGCCCAAACAGTCCCTTTATTAATGAATGATATTTACAGCATGCAGAAAGTCATCCCAAATCAGTGAAATACTTTGGAAATATTTCTTTGGGTTTTATAATATATTTTAAGTATGAAATATTTTGTTGATTGATTTGAAAGAATTTTAAGATAATGTTGTTTTCTGGATAGCTTTTTGTCAACTGTACATAAGCCAGGGTTACCTTGAAAGAGGGGATTTTAATTAGGAAAATGCCTCCATAGACTTGGTCTACAGGCAAATAATCTATGGGGTATTTTGATAATTGATGATTGATTTGGGAGGTCCAGTTCACATTGGGCAATGCTGCCCTTGATCAGGTGATCTTGATGTACAATAAAGCAGAATGAACAAACCAAGAGCAAGCAAACCAGCTAAGAGAATTCCTCCATGGCCTCTGCATCAATTCCTACCCTGATTTCCTTCCCTGACTATTCACTGAAATAATGGATCAGAAAATATAAGATGAGATCAACACTTTCTTGCATATCAATAAAACTACTAACTAAGACAGTGTTGTATATTCAGTGAAAAGACACAGAAATTGTATTTGCTATGTTTTCCCTGTGTCTATGTTGTGTATTGATGAAAGAGACTTTTTTTTAACAAAGCTTATAATAAAATAAGAGGCCCTTCCTTCCTCTTTTCCTTCCTTCCTTCCTTATTTTCTTTCTCCCTCCCTCTCTCTCTTCCTTCATTTCTTCCTCTACTTCTCTATTCTATTCGTTAATTTTTTTGGTCAAATAATAAAGTACCATATTACTAATTCTTGGCATTTGAACATTATTTATCAACTTGCAACAGTGTCAGTTGCAGCCTAAGTTCTTCTCACTTACATCCCAAGTATGCACGTTCAAGAAATGTTCTTATTTCTGAAAAGGTAATTATCTTGTGATGGCTGTAAACCTGTAATGTGTGTAATGCTCTATCTCAACACTATGTTGTTATATTTATTTGTTCTTTATTCCTTTCTTTTATCTTTCTCAGGAGATGATTCTCTCTCTCTCTCTCTCTCTCTCTCTCTCTCTCTCTCTCTCTCTGCATGTGTGTGTGTGTGTGTGTGTGTGTGTGTGTGTGTGTGTGTGTGTGGTAAATTCAAGGAGAATTATATTTTCATAGCTAATTCTTAAATGCTCCTTCAATTTTTTTAATAAAAATTATCAATACATTTTCATTTTACTGCCAAATATTTTTTGTTTTCTTTCCTCACTATTTCTTCTCCTCCCTCTCTTTTTGATACTTGAACAGATTTCAGATTCCATCTTATCTAGAATAATTCAGGATATAATTTTCTACAGTATTTTAGTAACCAATAAATACATTTGTTGAGTGTCCACAGATGCCAACATTTTATCAGTTGGAGGGTATTTTACTCATGCATTTTCACTGTTTACTACCCTTTATAAACCTTGAGCATTTTCTACACATTCAAGAATATAAAATAGTATTATAAAGTGTTATATAACTATAATATGGAATTTAAAATTGTGAAAGTCAATGTCTATTTACTCTGATTTTACCTTTCACATTTTCTCTCCCCCCACTTTGTTCTAAGATTTCTTTCTTGTTTATATTTATTTTCATTGGAAAGATGATTTTTAAGTTTCTACTTTAGTCTAAGCTTGTTGGTAAAAAATTCCCTTTGTTTGTTTTTTTTAGTGTGAATGTCTTTACTATGAGTTAAATTGTGACCCTCTCGAAATGTAGGACACACTTCTCAGAACCTCAGAATGTCACTACATTTGAAAATAGGCTCATAGTCAAGGCAGTGTAGTTAAGATGGAAACATGTTGGAGTAGAAGACTTTAATCTAACCTGACTGATAAACCTTATAATAAAATACAAAGGCAATGATAGGAGGCCACATGAGGATAAAGACAGAGATGTGAATTATGTGGTCATAAGCAGAGCATTGATCTGTGGGTTACTGAAAGTTAGAGACAAGAAAGAAGCTTCTGTAGAAATGTCCTGGAAAGCATGACTCAGTCAGCATTTTGATTCTATGTGTCAAGCTCCTACACTGTTAGACACTGCTTTTGGGTTGCTTTTACAATTGCTAACTTGCTGTAGTGTCTCTATAAAACACATAGAGGTTGGTAGTTTTCTGAGGAAAACACCAGTCATATGCATGCAAGTTATCAGATTGGCTAGGAACCTTCATTGAACAAGGTCTCATGGGTGGGGAGTAAAAACCAGAAGACTAGCATTCAGTGTGGTAACTTCCTCTGGGCTCTTCATGTCTGGCATGATGCCCTCATGCCCATTCATGGTCACTGCTCATCCTAAATGCCCCAGATTCAATCTCACAAAATAGATAGGTCAGTTATTAGTAGATGAATAAGGTAGGAGATGGTGTGCTATCCAGTTGATACATATGAGTAGAATCAGAAAGGGTATCTCTGACCCTTTAGTAGAATTTGAAATTATTTTTATTATGTTTACTTTGTGAATTCCTGATGAGTTGGGGGGAATTCTTTAACTCTTGTGAACTGTGAAAGCATATTCTGTTGCTGCTCAGCTTTGTGTTGGCTGCTTGGGCTTCTGTTTATTCAGATGACAAAAATCAGATTCCAGAATTTTAGTCTCTGTCTTTTTTTCCCATTCTTGGCTATGACCATTATAAAACCTATATTCTCTCATGCTCTCTTTTGCAGTGGGAGTATCTGAGGGACTGCCATTACCATTCTCTGTGACTGTGGCTCCAGAAGTGTTTTCACAGTGTCAGTTGGACATCCAAATTACCACTTAACACATCATCTTTCAGCAGGATGTTGCCATTTGTATTATATGCTTGTTTTCAATGATATTTTTCCATTTTAAAAATAATTTATCTTTATTAAGTTATAAATAATAAATAAATCTTACACATTAGTTCACAGATTGATTTTGTATTAAGTAAATAAGTTGTAAATGACTAAATCAAGCTAATTACAAAGCCCTCATCTTACATACTATATTAGTTACTTTTGTTGCTATGACAAAATGCACAATATGGCTATTTAAAGGCAGGAATTACTTAGCTTAAGCTCACTGTTTCAGAGATGTCAGTCCATTAAAGAAGAGAAGACTGCAGTCCATCATAGTGGGTAGGACATAGTTGATCATAGTGGGGAGAGTGTAGCCCATCCTAGTGGGTAGAGCACAGTCCATCATAGTCGGTAGGACATAGTCCATCATAGTAGGGAGGACACAGTCCATCATAGTCGGGAGGGCACAGTCCATCTTAGTGGAGAGGGCATAGCCCATCATAGTGGGGAGGACATAGCCTATCATAGTGGGGAGGGCATAGTTCATCATACTGGGGAGGGCATAGCCCATCATAGTAGAAAGCAAAGCAGTACATGTCATGGTAACCAGAGTAGATGGAAGGAAATGGAATTCCATTTCATAAGAAGACAGACAGACATGGTACATATTCACTCATAAGTAAATTTTACAGGTAAAGCAAAGAATAACCAGGCTATAATTCATGCCTTCCCCCAGCACCAGCAGCTAGATAACAGGAGAAAGTTTAGAAAGTCATTCATAGATCCCCCTGGGAAGAGGAAATAGAGATCATCTGAGAATCTTGCTATCATACAGGGGAGGTGAGAAGAGAACATGAGAGAATGGAATGGTGGGGGAGGGGAAGCAAGAGAGAGGGAGAACAAATAAGTAGATATCCTGATAGAGGAAGCTATTGTGGGATTAGGAAAAAAACCTGATACTAGGGAGCACCTAAGAACCCACAAGATGAGCCCAGCTAGGACTCCAAGCAGTAGTGGAGAGGGTTCTTAAACTGGCCTTTCCCTATTATCATACGAATGACCAATATTATTGCCATTATAGAATCATCATTCAGCAGCTGATGGAGGCAGATGCAGAGATACATAGCTAAACACCAGGCTGAGCAACTGGTCAGAGAGGGAGGAGAGATTACATGAGCTGAGGGGTAGGGATCATGATGGGGAAACCCATGAAGTAGGGAGTCTCATGCTGTCGGGAGCTCACAGACTCTGAAATCACAGCTGAGGAAACTTCATGGAATGGAACTGGACCCTTAGAATGTAGATGACAGTCGAAAGGCATGGGAAGTTTCTGGAGCCTCTTGTAAGCAGACCAGAGTTCATGTTCCATGTTTAAAAACAGGCTACTAGAAGCCCATGCCTAGAGGGAAAATACCTTTCTCAGCCTTGATACTTGGGGGAGGGATTTGGTCCTACCTCAACTGGATATGCCAGACCAAATTGACTCACCTTGAAATTCTTTGCTTTCTCTGGGGAATGAACAGTGGGTGGGAGGGAGGTGATAAAGGGGGGAAGGGAGAGGCTGGGAGAGGACTAGGAGAAGGAGGAGGAGGGGTATGGGAAAAAAAAACCTAATAAAATAAAAAAATAAAAAAGCACAATAGCAGAATAAAGCTTTTCTATCACCAGACTAACTGTGTGTAAACTCTATCCCAATCACATTAATAATCTGACCATTGCTACAGACCTCTTCACAGACAGAGGGAGACTGCAGCAGAATACACAATACAAGATTACTGAGTGGAGTGTATATATGAATTTGTGTGTGTGTGTGTGTGTGTGTGTGTGTGTGTGTGTGTGTGACTGCAGAGCACATTTATTATACAACTCACATTTGCTCCTTCCTATTTTCTGTGTCATTAATTTTTCTACAATAAAATATTCCACAGTGATAAAAAAACAACACATTATTCCTTTAAAAGAAAGTTAGATATATGTAAACATTCTACCATCATAATTATATTTATAATAATTCACAATTATGAAATACTTATGTTGTTATTGTTGAAGAGTTCTATATATGCCTATATATACATAAACATGTATATATATGTATATATATATTTATATATATATATAATCTGAGGTCACAAGACTAAGCAAAGAACAGCCCAGTTAGCATTTGAAAATAATGGAAATAGCAAATATTCTTCTGTAGCAATAACTATAAAGTTTTAAGAATAAAAGTATGCTAACATTAATAATAGTAAATTGCATAAGAATCACAAAGGTACCAGAATTAAAGATTCTAATTGCTAAAATGCAGTATTTATATGTGATGGTTAGTCTTGAATATAAGTTTGATTGGATAAATTTGATTGACTGTCTAAGACATTAGTAAATCTCACTTCTAAGTGTGAATGTGGTGCTATTTTCAGAGTCATAAGGATTACAAAGGTACTTTCTTCTTGAAAAGGTTGGTCCTTTGTGACTCAAAATATAATGTTATTATTAAAATATGGCAAAGGTAGGAGATGCTGCTTAGCTGCAGGCAGTAAAGTGGGTGACCAACTGTGTTAATGGGATTCTTCGCTGCCTAAAAATGGGATTTCTAGGTCTGCATTACCTCACTCAGGATGAGTTCCAGCCATTTGAAAATTTTAGAATATCATTTTAATCTATTCTTCAGTTGAAGGGCATCTGCGCTGTTTCCAGCTTCTGGCTGTTATGAATAATGTTGCTTTGAACATAGTTGAGCTAATAATCTTGGGATAAAAATGTGCCAGCTTTGGATATAAACCCAATAATGGTATTGCTGGGTCATTGGGTAGATTGATTCCCAGTTTTTTCAGGAACCATCACACTGATTTCCAAAGTGGATGTACAAGTATACATTCCCACCAGCAATGGAGAAGTGTTACCTTTGCTCCATATCTTCTCCAGCATATCTTGTCATCTATGTTTTTGATCTTAGCCATTGTGACAGGTGTAAGATGATATCTCAGAATTGTTTTGATTTGCATTTGTCTGATGGCTAAGGATGTTGAGCAATTCTTTAAGTGTCTTTCAGCCATTTGGAGTTCTTCTGATGAGAATTCTCTGTTTACCTCTGTACTTGTTTTTCCAACTGGGTTCTTTTTTTTTTAAATTCTAGTTTTTTTGAGTTTTCTATATGTTTTAGAGATCAGTCCTCTGTTTGATATAGGATTGGTGAAAATCTTTTCTCATTCTGAAGGCTGTTGTTTTGTCTTATTGATGATGTCCTTTGCTTTACAGAAGCTCCTCAGTTTCAGAAGATCCCATTTATTGTTTCTGCTATTATTCTTATTACAATAAGTTATATTTTAAGTCATGCTAATATATGCAAGGATCTTATATGCTGTCTTAATTCTTACCAGCAAGTATTTTCTTAATGTCTGTGTCCATTAGCTTTAAAATCTTCTGTGCCCTGATATGGACATTTAGGGTAAAACTTCAACCCCTGTTAATGATTGTATTAAAGAGAAAACCAAATATGTAAACTTATGCAAGAATTATTAAAAAATACAGAAAAATAAAACCAAGCTAAGTTCTGTATTTGGATTAGGGTAGTTGAGCAGCAAAGTGTATTTTCTTGCTTATGAATTGTCAGACTTCTAGAGCAAGATTTTGTGATACACATCTTAACACAAGTAAGACTGTGTTGTCTTTGTGCATGTAAATGTGATCAGAGTTCATATAGTGTAGTGTTAATAATATGTGTTTTTCTCTCTTAGGTTCTAGTCAAGGTCAAGCACAATTTCTTCAATAAGCTATCTGACATCTAGTAAGAAGTATCCCCTTTTAAATTGTGTTTCATGAAAATGCCTTTTGGAGTGAGTGATATTCCTAATGATATATCTAAAGATTATAGTAATAAATAATCAATGACTAATATTGAGCTGGGTGAAGTATTACCCAAATGTGTCTGAAGAGTATAGATACAAAGAAAGTTATAAAGTATAAATGTCACTTTCTGTAGGTCACAGGGTATTGCCAACATGTGCACAGCCATGCTAAAGAGCCTCATGCCAAAGATCTATGGAATTGGAGAGGCTCAGAGGGTTGGCAAGGCTTTTACTGATATAAATAGGAATATTAGTTGAATATTCCCAAACTAGAAACTGCAACATCTTTTTCCTGTATAACTTCAGCCTAGGATTGATCATCAACAGACACCTACATTAGAAATCAGTGAAGCCTCTTCCCTGCTGTGTTGTATATATTAAAGCATCCAGGTTCTGTTCTGTTTTTTATGTTCACCCAAAACATAAAAAAGATAAAACCATCTTACAATACCCCCAATACTAGGCATGAGGAGCACCTTTTCTAATTTTTGGTTGAGAGAGTCCAAAACAATCCTCAAACATAGTAGGCTATTGCTGTTTCCATTGGCTGTATGAGAACATGAAAAAGCTGCCCTACTATGGTTGGAAGGTATGTTGGGGAGGTTTTGTAGAGGAGAACTTGGCCATTATGTCTCGGGAGCCTTTCTATTGTTCTGCCTGCTCATTCAGGAGTGTTATTCATAGTAATATTTCATGTATCAAAATTATATCTGAATCCAAAATTTTGAATCACAATTTGTCCTATAGAAAAAGAAGGAAAAAGACAAGTGAAAAGGGAAAGTGCTCACTATAATTAATATGCCTGCAAATCATGTACATCAGACAAATATAATGCTGGCACCGACTGAAAATTAAAGAGTATAATTTTTACAATATGATCCAGGTGGATAAAACAGTTGAAAATATGTCTGGATACAAGTATGGGAATCATAATTTTGTCACTTATTTTCTTTATAGTATAGTGAATATATAAAATATATCCATGAGAAATAGATTCTTTGATATCTCAGATATGTAATAATCTTTCTTAAAGTCTCTAAAAGTGTATATACAAAAGAAACACACTGAAAGAATGGGTGTTTTTTTTTTTAATTTAAATAAATACTCATGTTTCCCAGCAGGTGGCAGCACCAAACAAACCAAGTTTCAGAAACCAGGCCATCTCAGAGTTGGAGGAAAGCATCCCTCCCCACCCCACTTCGCCCAGGTATGCAGGATGCTGTTTGGCCATAGCAGGACATTCTCAGCTTCATCATTGTTTATTGCTTAAATATGATGAGATCTAGAGCCAAGCAACACAGCATATTGAAAGAGAGAAAGCATAATGTCAATTTTCTTCAAGGTCACATGCTGAGCGTATTAGTTGTGGAAATAAAATTGATAACTTGTGAATTAAAATGCATGACAAGTTTAAAAAAAAGTCTTCAAAGTTATTGAGATTTTCTTTAATTCAAAACACCACAATCATATTCTGTCACTTGCTGAAAAATAGTAAAACTAATTCATGCAGTGTTTTATCACCTGCTTGTCAGACTTGAGTGCTGACCTAATGCCTCCTTTAGCCATTGGGGTATAACCCTGAAGTCTTCACTCACAGAGTTGGGGTCAGGTGAAAATTTTGATCAAATCCTGTGCTGTGGTGACTCCTTATCACCACACGATGTCGCTGTTGTAGATAACATATTTCTATTGCAAGTGCTTGACAACTGCAGTCATACAGGGCTTTTGCCTTTTCTGCACGTTCTTCCTCTTTAGTCTATACCTAAGTCTTTGGGTCCCGAGGAACTTCCAGAGTCAAGCCCACATTGCTGCTCTCTGACCATGTTTCACTTCCAGTTGTCAGCCTCTTCTCAGGAAGCACGTCCTCTCTGCAGACAGCCCCTGGCTGCAGATTTTCCACTTTCTCCCAAGGTGTGAAAAGAGAAGAAAACAGTATTTGCATGCAGGCGGGCACATTAGCATGTGCACACACACACATACAATTACAGCACACACATTCTTACCCCTATTTTACCTTCTCTTGCAGCAGTAGGTATCCACTCAAGCAATAAAGTATTCAAGCAACTCCATAGAATCAATTCTAGAGAGAAAAGCAAGACAGTTATAGATTGAACTTCCAGGGAAAAGTCTCCCCTAGCCACCATGTCCTCAATGGCTGCTGTGGGTAGAGAAAGTTGGGTGCCTCACAGTCCGAAGCAGCAAAAGGTCTAGCAGACAAGCAATGAGACGGTATCACAAGTCCTCTGTGACTTCCAAGAATGAGAAGGGTAAAAGAGGCTCCTGGCTGTCATGTAGCCCAGACCCTTCAGGCTGTGGACCAAAAACTCTTGTTAGTTCTAAATAGTGAGGGTGCCGTTGGTGTATGTATGAAGTCCTAATCCTGTCCAGATACAATCACCACAGCCTACAGATACCAGTAGGATACAATTTATTTCATTTTTTATATAAGTAAATCACTGTAAGCAGATGCCTTGGTGTCATGCTGTGTGGCTCAGGGCTCTGATTTTTCTACTTTCTTTCCATAAAATACTAACTCATTTAGAAACTTAATTTAAATTGTCTTACTTCCCTTTTAAGTTCCAAACTTCACACATTGACTGGCATTCTAGCTTACCAGCTTTAGCATCTTTGCTTTTTTTTTTTTTATTGTCTCCTGCCATTCCTGCTTGCCTTCCTGGCTGAAATTATGGCTGTGTTCCTACACTTGCTATTCTGCATCATCTCTGCACTGCACACAGAGTAAATTGTTTCAAACTGTTTACGTGCTTTATCAAGCCATTACAGAAAATGCTTGCATATTGTGCATATGTGCTTTCCATTTGCAAAGGGCTATGCAGCATGTGTGATAGATCTCTTGCTGCCTTCCCTCTGCTATTCTGCCTTTACCTACAGAATCACACTGTTCATTACTAAAATGCATAATCAAATTTAGACCAAATGATCTAATTGCATAAATTTTCTCCTGATCTGGAGTTCCTGGCACTCAAGACATTTCCTAGCAAGCCTATTATAACTCACAGGCTGCTTCTAAATTCTGTGTATTGGCTCAGGGTTCTTTCTTCAACCCACAAAAAAGCAAACTTGAGAGATTTTTTGTTTTAGATAGCTCAGCATTTGTTTTTCTTCAGTTTCACTCCTCAATTTCTTACTGTAAAGAAGCCTCCTTTCTAGGTTGAAATGAAAAAGTCAGCATGTACTTATGGAAGGAGCACTCACCTTAGGTGAATCATAAGAACATCACAGGAGACTAGTTTGCAAAGTCTGTTTTACTGAGAAAATTTAGATGGGCAGAACTGAGTTGTCCCAGACTAAGCAACTCTTGAGGAGAATCTACACCCTACTACTACTGCAGCCGAGAAATTCCTTGACACCCAATGTGATGCTAAAAATGGTCAATTGACTGTTTCATAGGAACCAAGTTTTGATGAACACCCTTGAAGGATTTTCATAGCTTATCCCTTAATGTTCAATGGCTGGATTGGAAAGCTATTAACTGAACCTTTTTACTCAGTAAGAAATAAAAAGGAAAGAGTTATGAAAGCTTCATTATGAGAAAAAGCAAAACCACTAGCAGTTCATTTTTGTCTCTTTGTCTAATGATATTCACCAGCACCATGAATATAATGAGTTCCCGGTGGCGTGCCCTATTGTGTTTGAGGAATGCACAGCCATAGTTATTGTTTATTGTTATGCTCAGACAATAAGCATAGTTTAAATGATAACAGAAATAGGCAGATAATTTGGGCAATGTTCTTTTCATTTGTGTGACCTCAAAAACAATTTTGGAATTGTCATCCAGTGACCTAAACTTCTCATTAACAATGCATTCCTGAGTGTTCCAACAAGGAAATTAGATTGATTGTGCATCTGTCCATTCATTCCAGAAGAATGAACAAGAACTGGATCCTAAGCCCTGTCCCAGATGGTAGCTTCAGGCAATATAATATAAACACATGTCAGCCCACCCAATGGATTCTTTCATTCTTATTTCATTTCTTCCACCTTCCTTCCCATTGCCAGGAATTCTCCTTCACCACCTCCCTCTTAAAGGCATACACACTATGAGAATACACTCAAAAATAGAAAACTTATTTTGGAAGCCTTTGAGTTCCTGGCAGAGAATCAGGTCACTAATAGCAATCGATAATGTTTAAATGCTGGTCACTGGGATCTAATTTTGTTTATAAAGGTTGGCTTCAAAAAACAAATAAGTAAATTCATAAGTAAATAAAGGGTGACATTTTTCCTGGCCTGAAGCAGAAGGACAATGTACATAGCTTTGTTTTCAGATTCATTTAACTAGAAGCATCAAGTTTTATTCAAAATTCACTGTACAGATTGAAATCAGTTACCTATACTGAGTTGATAAATATTTTAGGCACTAGAGGTGTGTAATATATGAAAGACAGAGCATGTATGTGGAAGATATAACTATAATGATTCATCAACTACACAAATGTAATGATAAAGTATTTTGTTTGCTTATGTAGTTAGATACTGCTCAATGTATGAATAGCTAATGGATAAACACAAAGAAGATACTCAGAGTAACACCAAGTCTTCTGTTCATCATCCTTCTCCAGTAGGGCATTCACAGGTCACATGTGATGACTGAACACTTGAAATGAAGCTGACATTTATTGAGAAGTGCCACAAATAGTACATGCCCTCCAGATTTGCAAAGACTAGGTGCTAACAATGTGTAAGACATCTTAGTATTTTCATGTTGACAAATTGTTAAAATAACATTTTTGACATATTGGGTGAAATAAAATGTGTTATAAGATTTAGGGGTTGTGTCATGTGTCTAATCTGCATATTCAGGTTTGTAGGCATTTAATGAAGCTGCTAACCTTTCTCCCACATGGTACCTTTTGTCAAGAATATGTTTGTGTAGAAATGTGTGGATGTATTGTTGAGGGATCTCTGATTTCTATGGCCTTTGAATTATCTGTGGATAAGTCCCATGCTGTCTTATTCAACTCTGTCTCATGTCTTGAGACCAGTTGTTATGAAGCCTCCTCCTTTGTTATTTTTGATCACAGTTCCTTAGCATGTTCAGAGCCTTCTATGCCTCTATATAAATTTTAGGTGTCTATTTCAATTTTTCTTGGACTGACTATTGGGATTTTTATTGCAGACTGTACTGAAATTATAAATGCTTTACCTAGTATGGCCATAGGATAGCACTGTGCAGTCAATTCTCTCCTATCTTTACATGTGTTCTTCGAATTGAGCACAGACAACCTACTAAGCCATCTCATTGGTCTCCTGATTCTTTTTTTAAATAAATGTATGACATTATCTATTCAACTTTCATCATTTAAGCACAAACATTAATATCTTCTGTTTGATTATAATTGCGTTGCAGTAAGATCTTTATAAAAGCTGTATCGATTTAACTCTACACAGTAAATGTTACTATCTTAGTTACCTTTCATTTTAAAGATTTATTTTTTATCATGTATACATTGTTTTATCTGCATTTATTCCTGCAGGCCAAAAGAGTGCAACAGACCTAATTACAGGTGGTTGTGATACACAATGAGAATTAAACTCAGGACCTCTGGAAGAACAACTAGTGCTCTTAACCTCTGAGACATCTCTACAGCCCCTTAATAACTTTTCTATTTCTCCTAAAAATCACCATGACCAAGGCAACTTCTAAAAGAACACATTTGTTGTGGGCTGGCTTACAGTTTCTGAGAGAAAGAGTCCATGCCCATCAAGGCAGATAGAATGAAAGCAGGCATGGTAGGTGAGAGCTTCCATCTGATCACTAAAGATGAGGCATAGGAGAGTGAGATGTCTGAGAATGGTGGACCTTTGAAACCTCAAAGCCAACTCCTAGTGACTTACCTCCTTCAAAAAGGCACAACTCCAAGGCTTTCCACTAACGAGGGATCAAGCACTTAAACCATTGCGCCTATGAAGGCCAGTCTTATACAAACCACCACAGGCACCTTCACAGGTTGAATTCATTTTGCGAAAATTAATAATAATGTATTTCTCCAATTTCAGATAATTTCTATTAACTAAATGAAAAAGACTTATATATGCATTTAAGAAAAGAAAATATACACAAAGAAAGCATGTGTAATGTATACTTACAACTTCAGTGGATCACATTGGAAGTTACACAGTTGAAAGGACATAGGGTATTACTCACAAGGTGCACATTAATGCAGAATTATAGTCTTTGTTTGCCTGTGCTTATGGCCAGTTATTACAAGTATACAGAGTTAATTGATTTCCGGAGATTTATAATTTCTCTCCTAAAAGAACAAATTCAGCAGACTCATACTTACCTGGAATAGTGATGCCTTAGTAATTATTCTTGTTGCTGTGACAACTTTCTGAGCAGTAGTAGATTAGGCAGGAAAAAATTAATCTTGACTTGTAGTTTATGGCATAGTCCATCATAATAGGGAAACCATGGCTTCAGGGTTGTGAGATGCAGGCCATGATGAATCTACAAATCAGAAAACAATGTTAGGACAGGGAATAGTACAGCCTCAAAACCTTTTCCAGTGACTCACTTCCTCCAGCATGTTATATCCTAACAGTTCTACAATGTTGGTGATCACCTCCCAAGCTAGGGACCAAGTGATCAAATACTCAAGCTTATGGAGGCATTTTACATTCAAACTATTAATGCCCTCATTTTGGTTGCTGGTTGGTGAGTAACTCCTAAGTCAATACTCACATTTAATTGAAATACCTTTTTGTCAAATTGTGGTGGCTCTGCTACAGAATGCAGAAATTATAGTAATGGGCTCGCCAAACACCTTGTGTTTCATCTTGAGTAAGCTGTCTTTTTACAAAACAACAAGTAGAAAATTTAAAATCTTGACTTGTTGATGCCTGAGTGAAACTGAGAAATTTAAGACCATATTCTCCCTCTCTAGATGAGAAATAAGCTTGAGAGCTGACAGATGCCAACTCAGGACCACCAGCATGATGGACAGTTACAGCCCTGTGCTTTCTGGCTATCCCTCCACTCTTCAATTCTGCCGACAGAGCACAATTATGATTTTAAAGTCCATCTCCAAAGCCCTAGTTTTCTATTTTTACTTGATAATTGTTAGATATTGCTTTAGTAGAAACTTGTATTTAATACTCAACTAAGTTAGCCAATGTTTGCCATTGCTAATTATTGGTAGTATGATTATGTGTATGGGTGTTGAGTGTTTCTATTCATTTTGTTAGGACTATCATTATGAGGGTGTTTCTTGTGCTGTACTGACTTATTATTATCACCAGCAGCTCACTAATGATTGAATGACCAATCATTGTGTGAACCATTAGCTCAAATTCACTAAATTTGGATAAATGTAGGCTTTGGAAGTAGGATTATCAAGAAAAGAATCTTCAAGAGAGAAGATATGCAAATGAGTTGTTTTCTGCACAGAAAACCATGATAAACTGAGCTGCATAACTATGTCATGAGTGAGGACATCATTAATCATATTTATATTAAAGTTACTACTAAGTAAAGGCTATCTTTTGAGAAGTGCAGATATTTAAAATTATTCAAGACCTGTAGTTCTTTATGTATTTTTTATTCAATTTAGCTCTAATAGAATTCCTGTCAGTAAAATAAAAGAACAAAGACCCAACAGCAGGGACCTAGAGGAAGCAAAAAAAAAAAAAAAAAAAAAAAAAAAAAAAAAAAAAAAAAAAAAAAAAAAAAAAAAAAAAAAAAAAAAAAAAAAAAAAAAAAAAAAAAAAAAAAAACAAAGAAAAAAAAAAAAACAAAGAAAAAAAAACATTAAATTCAATCAGAGTGAAGGAGAAAGATCTCAGCCTCTATTGTAACTCTATTCTGAAATCCCAGTAATGTTAAGACAGGCATGAAATGGTGACAAAACATGGGCCCAATGTAGTAAAATGTTTCTGGCTTTTACTAACCTCAAGATCTGGACCATTAGTTCCAAAGCCCCAAAGAAACACATAGATACTTACATTAATTTTATGCTGATTACCTTATGGCTCAGACATATTGCTAGCTAGCTCTTGCTCTTAAACTAACCCATGATTCTTACCTTGTTTAGCCATGTGGCTTGGTGCCTTTTCTCAGAGCAGCATTTCAGCTTCTTTCTTCTGCTTCTCCTGGGATCTCATCTGGAATCTCTCTGGTGTCTCTCTAGCATCTCTACTCTGCCCTTCCTGTTCCCAGAGTTTTCCTTGTCTAGTAGTCCCGTCCACACTTCCTGTCTGCCTTTTAGTCAATCAGTTTTTTTTTCTTTTATTAAACCAGTAGGACAGTCAAATACTAACAATGTACCAGAATATATTCCCACAGCACCCAAGGACATGGACAAACTTCATTGCAGCAAACTATTATATGACTTAACAGTCAGCTTACCTACAAAAACTTTCAGTGGCTCAGAAGTCAGATACCGAGATACTGAAACCAGAAAACTAGATCTTGTTGCCCAACTTGATATATCAGTGAAATTTAAGAACTTAGCATTAATGTCATATTAAGCAGAGTCAGAGAGAGAAGCAATCAAAAGATCATCTGCTGATATCTATAAAAAATAACATGATTGTTATGTTTGGATAAAACTGACTCAGAAGATCTTCTGAATAAAAGGTTACATAAATACATGCCCATTTCTACCAATTATTTTTTGTCATTTGTAAATGTTATAGTCAAGGCAGCTGGGCCTGATGAAGATGTGGTTGTAGTAAGAATGTGTAAATTAAAAAATCTAGCAATCAGGTAAAATCAACCATGGCAAGGGTTTTTAACCTTATTTTTCTAATTTGAGTAGAAAATTTTGATTTTCATTATATTTCAATTTTACGAAGCAAGAAACTAAGGTATGCATATGAAATTTTTATTTACAAAAATGTTTTGAGTGGGAAAGCCTAGTTTATTATGTCCTCCATGCCAGCAATGCTTTCTTTCACAGTAAGTAGCCTATGAGCCCATGATTGTTTTATTAAGGTCACCTGCAGTGTCTTGAATAATTATATGAGCAAATATTTATAGAGTTCTGTTCTGTACCCAGAACCATTTAGAGCATTTCATATACCTCAGTCAATTTCTGAAATAAGCCCAATAAGTCAGTATTGTTGACTTTATCCCTCACTTACAGGTTAAGTACAGAGCTTGAAGAAGATCTCATCACCAGCAAACCCTCAAATATCATATCCTCAAATGACAAGAGTGGTAGTGATTACTGTTAGAAGGTTCTCTCTGCACCATGAACACTGCCTTCTAGAAGCTTCTCATAAATATTCTTGTTTTACTTTTGCATTGCAAATGAGATAGCTGCACATCATTGTGTCTAAAACATGAGCTCAACTTGCCCAGTCAACAATGTCACAGCTAGAAGCCACCAAGGCCAAAGCCCCTGGTGCATTCTCCCCTCATCCTTCCCAGTCTCTTCTGCTACTGAGAAAATTTCATACATTAAAACCTCCATCCCAGTTGGAAGCATTATTTGATATAGATTATAGACTGCAGAAGCCTAAAGTGCAATTAAAGTAAAACTGTGCCAATGTCCAGCAGAATGTTTATATGATGTTCTAATGGCTCCTAGATACTATTTAGGTCAAAGCTCCAACCTTATTTCTGTGGAGAGACGATTTAAAATTACCTTTCAGAAATACTGTCTGTCCCGTGCAGACATATCCAAAGTTACTCTCCAGTCACATTACTTTGTATCATTGTTTTTCAGAGCATTTATCATTGTTGACATTGACCTACCTATTCCTTACCAGAAATTGTGTCATGAGAACAGAGAATTTACCAGTTTCATTTACCACTGTTTCCCCAATACTCAGAGTACCCAGCACACAAAGGCAGCACAATGTTTTATTGAATGGACTTTCTGATTCTTCTTATTAAAAACATCAATAGCGACCAGTAGCCATAATATTTTATTTGCCATTTTCTGGTGTTCCTGTCTTTGTGTTAAACATGTTTTCTTACTTTATTTCTTACATTTAAGTTTGGGGTATTTTATTACTTGAATTTTGCAAATGAGTAACTAACCTGCTGAGGTCAAATTACATTCATAGATACTGACTTGATTGTTGGAGTTTCAAGTTAACCTATATCTTTTTATCTGTGAGTATCAAACTTTTAGTGTCAATCCTGATGTATCAACCTAACTTTAAGTACCAATAGTCCCAAACAATTCTGTCTATTCATTGTTGATTTTCCCCAAAACTTATTAATGGGTCTAACTGCCAACCCTAAAGACAACATTCAGATTCAACTAATACTTCTAGAAAGAAACTGTAGATTGTGTGGTAAGCCTAACTAAAAGAAAATAAGGAGTCCGCATAAGTACTATTTGTATTGCTCATACCCTGTGAATTCAAACTTCAGGTTCAAGACTGTTGGGTCCAAGAGTTCTGTTTATAATTTAATAAGGCACCTCAAAGCCTTCTACAAAAGAGAGATACCCACTCAGACATGCAGCTTTATGTTATATCTATTTTCTATTAATGTGAATGGTGCCCAAGGAACTAATTATAAGAGAGAGAGATGAACATGAGCATGTGCTTTCAGATGTTTCAGCTCAGAATCCATTAATGCCATCACTATGTGTCTGTGATGACTCAGGGAATCCATGTACAATAAACCTATTCATTCCATGATGTCTGGAATATGAGAGAGACAAAGAGGCTGGGTTCCCAATATCAGAGCATAACCACAGGCCTATCTGCCCTTCACTGCCTCCAGGTTCTACCACTCTCACTCTTCACCACTAACAAGTCAGGCTGGTGGCTCAACCTTCAGTTTATGGGAACTTTAGTGATCATTAAGAAGCAAAGGATATTAATCTATACACAGAGAAAAAATTATATCATGCAAAAATTGTGATTAAGTCCATAACTACTGTGTTGATACAGATAATACTTAAACATCATGCTTTTTAAAAATTATTTCATTCTAATACATACACAGGTTTGTTTTCTTTATTGTCAAAGATCTAATATACAAGGTGATGTCTTATAATTCATTTTATTTTAATTTACTTTTTCCCCTGGCATATTTACATATTTATATTTACATATCAATGTCTGTAAATGCAAGCTGACTAGTTTGTGGATCTTTTGTTGATTCGCTTTCAAGAAAGATAATTTCAGGAAAATTCCAGAACTATTAACTATTTGTGGCCCTTTTAAAGTAATCATATGGTTACTGAGCTAAGAAATGCACAAATAGAAATCATATGAAATACTTCAGTTGGTAAAGAGTGATGATGGTAACAAGCTCATAATATTCGTTGATGAAAAGATTAAAACAAATCGGCTAGCAGCAAGAAAAATGAATGACCCAAAATTCCAAAGTTGCCAAATAGAACAAGAAACGTGATGTTTTTTCTTTTGTTAGAAACTGGGAAAGACAAACAAAAGCACACACAAAAAATGTGGTTTAGCTAGAAAGTGTAGTTTGGTATTTCTTTAATGTAGACTAGAAGTTTTAAATTTTTAGCAAATATTATGATTCTAAAATGGAGATACACTCATAGAATTAGACACCTGTTCCATTGCCTGTATTGCCTGGGATATTCTGTGATGGTAGTGCTTGTTATTGCTTCAGATACAATTGACAGGGAAATGCAATTCATTGTTGTAATTCAGCCATATCGTAATGAAAGATCATTACAACCCTATCAGCAACCACAGTCATCCTGTGTATATGAATACCTAAGCCATCATCACTTCTGTAATGTTAGATATTTTTCTGTAAATTTTATTAACACAAAATTCAATGACATATTTTGGTAAATATAATCTAGATTTTATCAATATTTTCAATAAAGATCTTTGATTAACTCGTCAGTCTTTGTAGCAGAGATTTGATTAGTTTGTGGCTTTCTTAGCAATGCTTACAGAATTCATTAACTGTATAAATGAGGATCTGGGAACTGGGGAGATGACCTCCCAGCCTAAGGACCAGAGTTCAACTCCTGTGACTCCCATAATGGAGAGAGAGAGAGAGAGAGAGAGAGAGAGAGAGAGAGAGAGAGAGAGAGAGAGAGAGAACAAAGTAACTTTCAAAAGTTATTCTGACATACACAGGTGTGCCATAGCATGTATGCACCCACACGTGTAAACAGACACAATCAATAAATCAATAAATGCAATCAAAATAACCGAATAAGTAGAAACAGCTTCATCAGTGGTATAGCTGATTGCGCACCAAATAAATACATTGTGGCATCTTCTCTGAGATTAGGGACCATTGCTCCTGATTGGCAACAGATCCTAGACTGCTATAAGAGAGTCTCTGAGTTTGGTACTCAACAACATTAAAAAATGTACTTGCTCCCAGTCAGTGAATATTCTAAGGAAGAATGGATAAAGAACTAGCAGTGAAGGCCCTGTAAATAATTAAGGGTTCGAGTATAGGAGGGCATTGGGTAGAGGAATAATGGCAAGTGTGGCAGAGATAGTGTGTGTGTGTGTGTGTGTGTGTGTGTGTGTGAGAGAGAGAGAGAGAGAGAGAGAGAGAGAGAGAGAGAGAGAGAGAGAGAGAGAGAGAGAGAAGAGAGTACACCATAGCACAACCTTCAATTGTGGCTCTCTGGCTTCCTGTCTTGCTTATGACAGAGCCCCTGTGCTAATGTGTGCCCCAGGCTCGATAGCCCTGTAAGCTTCTGGAGATTGTCTCATTCTACTTCTCATCCCCATTTTTGGGCACATTAGGATTATACACATTTATGTTACTGCCTTTGTCTTTTCTGTGGATTTGAGATATCCAAACTCAGATTGCCAGGCTTGTGAGGAAGGCAGTTTTCCAAAATGCGCCATCTCCCTAGCACATTTTTAATAAGATAACTAGAAGTCCTTTACATGGCGACAGTGGAATAAAAAATCCCCAACAAATATGATTGAGGGACTTAAGAAAAATAACAGAAAAACACATACTGTCTATAGGATACTCTGTAAGATGATTGCTTTGGGGAAATAGAAACCCTTGCCATATGTGTGTGTGTTTTTTTTTAATTTTTATTTATTATTTGGTGATTTTATATCATGCACCCCATCAAACTCAGTTATCAGTCCTCTCAGTTTCATACCCACTCTTATGATCTCCCCATTTATAAAACCTCCCATTCATGATGCTCATTCTCTTACTGGACCATAATTAAACTCCCTGTGCCCAACTCCTTAAGAAAAACGAGTCCTTCCTTACCTACACCTCTGCCAGATGCCATCAATGCAGAAGTGAGGCACTGTGTCATTTAGCTATGTTCTAGCCTTGACCTCTTGTATACAATGACATCTTTTTTTTTAATCCACTAATGAGTGAGTACATCCCCTGCTTATCTTTCTTTCTGGGTTTGTGATACCTCATGCATTTTAATGTAGCAAAATGGGAAGGCTGTAGAGGTGGACATAGTTCTGTATTGTTCTCTGCTACATCACCAGTACCCACAAGGCTGAGCAGACTGTTGATGTAGCTATGCTGTGGCTCTGGAATCTCTACCTGTGTTCTGCTGGCTGTCTGGATGCAGGTGAGATGATGCAGCAGAGTGCTTGAGGGTGACCCTGGAGACTGTCCTAGTACTGCCTGCTCCAGAGCATTACTATGGCAGCAAAACCTATTCCCATAGACTTTAGGTCCTAGCACTCATTTTTTTGTAGTTTGTAAAAGTCATGATTCTTCTGCAACTACTTCCCATTGAAAGCAGTTATAGAAAACAGCACAGATAATCTCTCAGTCCAGAAAACACAGTCAGATGTCCCCCAAACCCAAGTGAGGGATTCATAGAAGCAATGCATGAGAGATGATTTAGATGGTTTAACTGATTAATTGCAAATTCAATTCTCATTTGATGTTTACTTATTGGAACTAATGTAGACATATTCTTTAAAGACCAAATGGAAGTTTTTCTTACATTTGTTCATTCATTACTCAGTTGTCATTTATTGGTGAATCTCAAAGTACAGACCTCTGATCTGCAGTGTTAGCCTTCAGGCAACTGTATTAACCTGCTCTTAGGGTCCTAACAGGATACATCTTCAACTGCAGCCTCTAAGAGCACAGGGAGAGCACACCCTGTGTGCATGCTAGCCTTGTCCCCCTCCACTCACTTTCTCTTTCTCATCCCCAGAGACAAGTCTCTGCCACCTTCTCTTCTTTTCTCCTCTTCCATCAATGTAACTCCCCAGTGGGCCCTTTTGTATAGTTTGACTTTGACTCCTTCAAGCCACTTTCAGAATACAACACGCATGTTCTGAAACATGGTGCATACTGATTTCCCTGTTGTGAATCTCACATCAGGCTGGGAATTTGAAGTTTTGTAATGCTTGGAGGTGGCTTTTGGCAAGAGGCATTTCCTGTTCTATTTGCTAATACCACATTGAAGTGATTGCCCCTAAAACAGCTTGAAGAAGCAAGCACTTAATGCTCCCAGACCAAGTTGAATGATTTATAAGGGCAGCTCTTAAGGGAATTTGCTTCAATTTACTTAGTGGAATATTTTCTTTCCTCCGGACCTCCTAGTTTTCTAGAATTTCTGCGAGTGTGAAAATCTCTTATAGGTGAGGTTTGAAAAGCCTTCCCACACACTGCTGTGCCCAGCTTGATTGTGGATCTCAGAACAAATATAACATGCCAGGAACTGCCTCTAGAAAGGCAAAATGGGTAGAAAAAAAGAGAGAGAGAGAGACAGAAACCTTCTAATTGCAACAGCACATTTTATGGCCAATAAAGTATTCAATATGCTGCTGCTCAGCAGGGATACTTCAAGTGAGAGTCGAATAAAAGTTACTGTGTATGTGATACAGCTCAATGAAAAGTTTCTTTGCTCAGCAAGAGATATATAAAGAAAATAACTCAAGTTGTTCTTGCTTGGCATATTTGATGAATTACTCACACAAAGAGAATGTGTGGATTAAGTCTTGCTAAAACAAAGCAACCTAAACAAATCCCTGGCAGGAAACCACTTAAGAAGGCTTTTGCTTCTTTCTAATTGCTTTGTGATTGCTTTAAGGAAGTCTTTACCATCCGTGCATGCTCTGACCACAGCTAATTTTTCTTTCCAGGAAGAAACAGAACTTCCTGGTTTCTTTCCTAGGTTCCTCCCTCAGAACTTTGCATGCACCTACTCTTCCCCTGTTTCTGCAACATGTTTATGCAGTGGGGCCTGCATTACTCAGTATTGCTTCTGTCAAAGAATAGAAAACCAACAAACAAACAGTCCAAAGACAAATCTTTGTGCAATTTCAGAGGATCAGGCACCTAGCAGCAGTCAGACATTCATAACTTGATCTGGGTTTTGGCAGAGGCTCAGTAGTGTTGTCAGGACACTAGAAAGTATTTCCTAGTCACATCTTCTTCCTTCATGTTGACTTCCTCACTTTTTTCATGATATAGTCAATGGTTAGTTCATCAAATGTCTTGTGAATGTTCATTTTCTCCAACTCTCTCTCTCTGTCTCTCTCTGTCTCTGTCTCTCTGTCTCTCTCTCTCTGTCTCTGTCTCTCTCTCTGTGTGTGTGTATTTATAAATAGGTACAGGTGCATACTTGTGTCTTTCTCTACCATTTTCCATCTTTTTTGGAGACAGTCTCTCTTTGAACCTAGAGTTTACCAGTCAGCTAGCCTGACTTATCATGAAGCTCCTGTGTTTCATCTGTCTGGATTTCCTCAACAATTGGCTTATAGACACACACCTAACTTCTGCATGGGAGTTGGATTTCTGAACTCTCCTCTTTATGCACTTTACCCACTGAGCCAGCCATCTCTCTAGGTTGTCTCTCTTTAACACTCTTAATCTGCATTTTCCTAGTTTTTTTTTTCCCTTATCCATATGTTCACCAGCCCCAACTGTGGTTCCATATGAATTTAAATAGAATGAGCACTTTTGTTACATTTATAAAACTTGGACACTACCTGGCAGGTACAAGTATCTTTTTTTGAGATAAGGAAATCAATACACTTATTTTCCCCAAAGCTTTTTCTTATGAATCTAAAACAAAAATAAGACAATGTGAACAGTATTTTTTGCAGCCTTTACTGAGCTTCAGCAGTTGTCAGCAATTTGTCAGTCTTATCTATTAATGGAAGGAGGCATATTTAAAACAGCTGCAAGGCATAATGTTTATTTCCCTACTAATTTGTAAGTATCCATTGCCAATTGATAAGAACAAGCATGTACATAAAACTCATTCCATTTTCACATTAACTCTATCCATCATACTTAGATATAAGTCAGTATGCAAACTATATATCTATGGTAACATTTCATCTGTCTGCTGTTTTCTGAGTCTCACTCAACATACAACACTTGTTTCCTACTTGTTCTTTGGGTTACTGGTTTGTGTGAGAATCAAATGTTTGTTCTATATTGCATTGTTTATTACTGGCTTGCTGCTTGTTTTCTCCGGGTGTATATATCTAGAAACCTAACCCTAAGCCTTGTTCCACTGCTTCCTCAGAGAGTCCATCCAAGGATAAAGTTCCCTTTATCTTTGCTAGAGCCTGGGCAATTAAGCAGCAGTAGTAGTGATTTGAGCAAATAAATCCTCTGTGTTCCCCACAAATGCAAGAAGTGCTCTCTGTAATTTACTTCATTTTCTTTAAAAGAGCAGGCTTAAGTCATGTGGAGATTTTCACTCTTGTACACATGTATATTTAGATGAGTCCACTTAATTATGGGCCTTTTATATTTGGCATTTGCATCTAGGGGTTAGAGATGAATTTGTCTTATCTATACCTAGCATCATCAGTGTGTCATCTTGGTCTCTGCTCCAACATTTTATTTTTTGAACACCTAGAAAAGATAGATGAATGGGGCAGTAGATTATTGGCCTTCTTAGGGTAGTCTGATTCTCAGGCAGTCTTGGCCAAACTAATTCTTGTGTTGTGTAGTTTCTCAGGAGACATAAGAACCATGCATATAAAGCATTCAGGTTATGTAATACTTGATCCTGTTCTAAGTAAATGGTAGCATTTGTTTTCATTCAAAACATTGCAATATTTCACTTATTCAAGATACCAAGGAACTCAACAATGGAATTGTGACTGTCTAACTGGCATTAGTTATGAGGGAAAGGGGAGGGCATTTTGGGGAAATAGAAGGACTGACTTTATCTTTCATTATTTGACAATAACAAAAATGCATAGGCTCTAAAATCATAGAGATTATTCATTTTGTACTACTCTTTACTTCTCTTACATTTGGTTGTATCATGGAAACCTAGAGTATATAAGAGACACCAAAATTCTATGGCTATACTTGTGAAATAACTTCTAAGTTCCACTTGCCTACTGTATTTATGCATTTGGGTATACTGTGGTAAGGCAATAAAATTTCTGTAAATGAAATTGATGGCATAGGCTTTTTGCTTATGAGGTACTTTACATTATACAAGAAAAATTCATAAATACTAGGTATATTATTTTATCTTTAGGACATTGTTTTACACAATATTTTATATAAAATATTCACTAAATCAAGACTTAAATGACTTGCTGTATGCTGTAATGTAGAAAGCATAATTTAATTATATTGATTGTTTTAAAAAATATTTTTAGACTTGTGGTGCTTTTTCATGTTTAGAAAACCCAATTAGGCTGAAAGGAACAGTTAAAGCCTCCAACTGGGACAAAATCACTAAGATTTTAAGTATGATTTATGAAATTATCTGAGTTGTAATCAAAGGTGGCAAGATAGAAGAGCAAGGTATTCAGAGCCAGGTTATAGCTGGGATTGTGGGTGGGTATACTTCTCATAGGCATGACCTGTTCTCTTCTGTTTGCTATAAAAACAAGAGAGTCACAGAGCTCAGTGGCACATGGAATGTAAAGATGTGGATAGTGAAATTGGTGAAAGATTTTCTTAGGTGACTATAACAATGATCCATATGTGATTGTGAGAGTCAGAAATATTGGTTGAAGATGGAGAGAAGCTCATGGTTTCCCCTACTATAATGGCATGTATATGCTTGCAGTGCTGTGGAGTGGACAGAGGCAGTGAGGTCAGGCAATAAGGAATTAGGAATTGCCGTATTGGTCTTTCATCTGTAGGTGAAAGAGGTTAGAGATCATAGACTGTCATCAGGGAAGTTAGTCACTGTAAAACAATAATGACCAATGACAATAGGACCTGAGGAGCCAGTCTTGACTGAATGCTCCTCTAGGATGTAGTTGAGAGGAATATTTGTTGTATGTTATAAAGTAGGAAGTATGATTTAATTATATTATTTTGTTCAGAACACTAAGCATGAATTTTTCTCATTTATTGATACTGCAAATAAAGACAGAGAAACAATCCTCAATATTCATGTTAGTGCTTCTATTAATTTTGGAAACATGTTCAGATAATATAATTTCTAAAATAATATTTGGAATGATTTTTATCCTTAATATTTTTATTCACAAGGAGATTTTCAATGAAGAGTCATAAAAGTAATATATTCAATCATTTACAGATGTGGGATGACATTCTATAACCTGTGAATTACCACTATATAAAAAAGAAAATGTTTTGGCCTATGGTGAAGCAGCTTTGGCCTATGGTGAAGCAGCTTAGGGGCCAGCAGAAATTCCAAGCATAGATAAAGGAGGAGAGCAGAGTCATGAGAGATGCTGCAGGCTGCCACAGAGGAAGGAAGATGTAATGGAACACAGGTAAGCCACGAGCCATGTGGTAAGACATACATTAATGAAAATGGGTTAAGCTGTAAGAGCTAGCAAGTAATAAGCCTAAGCATAGGCCAAGAAGTTTATAATTAATATAAGCAACTTATAATCTGCTGGATGCACGAGAAACTTCATGCTACAGTTTACATAGCAATTACTTTAAAAATTGAGTAACATATTTTAGTAATCAGTCTTCAATACTTTAAAAGCAGTTCTGTATAATGTTCATCACTATAATAAAAACAATTGTTCATTTTCCTTCCTGAACTATAGCAGTGATTATATCTTCTGTATATATTTGATTTTGTTTTTATTTTCCAATTTATAATGTATTAATAGTTATAGTTTCCTTAGGTTATTTATGTTTTTCTTTGAACTTTTTCCTCTTGTAACTCAAGTCTAAGAAAGTTCCTTTGTTTCGTAGAGACTTGCAACTTTGGGAGTGTGTCTTATTTACTTTTCCTGTCCTTTAGGATTGAAATATACAAAATATAACTACTGTCAACATTTGAGGATGCAGACTCCCCAAAATAGATCAATTTCAAATGTAAAGTGTTCAATAAGATGCTGTAACCTGGACCAGTCCTCAATTATCTTTATTTGCAATCACTCAGTTAATATAACAGCTGTTTTTCTATGGTTACTATTTTTCTTTTTTCTTTTTTTTTCCTTCTTTATTTTGTATTTATCAAAAAAAAACCCACAGTAAAAAGAATTTAAAATGTGGAAGAGTTAACAATAACTATACAGAGGATAAGAATGATAAGCATGGCTTATCAAGGGTAGAAATACAAATAAGATTGCTACACCTATATTTTCTTTGTGTTCATCTTTCCCTCTGAATTTTTTTTTCCATCCCTGTATATCCTTATTCAAGGTCTCTTCCCCCTCCCAACACACCTGGTCATTTTTTTCCTCTGCAACTCCCCATCCCCTCCCTGGGCAGGGAGCAGACAGTCCCATGGTCCCACTGACCCAATAATGCTTAGATCAGTCTCCACTTCTGGCCAAATCCAGTTCTTTCCCCCCTCCCTCAAGAGTGAGTCAGGTGTTCCTCTAGGTGGAGTGGGATCCAAAGGGTCAGTCCAGGGTGTTTCTG